>CAIGRQ010188387.1:0-12992 GCA_903798375.1 Fraxinus sp. D2006-0159
AAATGAATACATGGGAAACAAGATATTTTAAAATAAGTTGCAATACTTGGATAACAATTGTATCTCGAATACAATCATGACGATAGTAATAACTGGGAACAAAAAAATGGAACAAAAAAACTGCATTAATAATAGGGAACCTTATGGGAAAATAGCAAACCTCGAATTCTCTATCTCTCTCTATCTATCTAAAAGAAGTTGAACTGAAATTTTTTTTGCTCGGAGAAATTCTGTAATAGCTTCCACCACGTCGAAAGTAAAACCTGAAAACGGTGCAATTACATTAGTTTGGTTTGACTACAATGAAGATTGATTGCTAAAGTAAGGAGATGATAACGACTTACTGTAATTTTAAGCTTTTGTAAATTGGGAGAGCTTCTGATCAAGCAAATTCTTCTTCGTACTCAATATCATCCATTATAAACTCATCTTTCTCACATTCATCATGCCCTTCAAAATAAGAAAAGAAACTGTATTATTACAATTACATTTAGCGCATTTGCATGTAGTGTGGAAAGTGGCAAAATACAAGTAACCATTGTTACTTTACCATTGAGTCAGTTTGCATATATTTTTTTTTTTCTTACACAAGTTGGAGAGGATGATGGAGTGAAATAAACTTTTGTTTTGTTTACTTCTCCAACACATGAAGGAAGATATTTTAAAAATAATCAACCGACTACAAAAATATTCATGGAGAACCGACTACAAAAAGAATATGGGGAATTGAAGTACCCCAAAGTAAATGAATCTTGCTGGTAGACTAATTGGTTCTTTTGTCCTCACATGAAATAGTAATATGTGAAGTAAAATCACAAATGAATAGTAATCACACATGGTAGATTTGAGAGAATGAATAGGAATTGGACACATAGTAACAATCATCATGAATTCTGATAAGGAATATATATATTTTGCATGATCCTTTTAAATGTTTGTTCTATTTAATGCATCTTGATATGTTTGTATCCTTCATAAAGATATAGTTTGATTATATATGACTATAGATTAAGTAATATACGTGAGAGATTGTTAAACGAATCAGGAAAAATTGATCTTTATTTAAATAAGTATTGTCAAATAATGAAATTGATATTAAAATGAATGAAATGTGTGGACATTCGAAGTTGTAGTGTTTGTCAATTACTTGAGTTTCATGATGATTGATACTTTACTCATTATTTATTATTTAACTACGATATCATGCACTTAATGAGATTTCAACAAATAACAAACTTAAGTGCAAATCCTTCGATTAAAATAGGATTGTGTTCAACGGCAAAATTATAAATAAACAAAGAAAATACTACAAACGAAATATTGAACACCAATTTATTCTATTTTGCATGGAATCCAAGCTGATCTATGATTTCTTTTTCTAGCTTTTACTATTTAATTTTTTTTAAAAAAAAAAAACTTAAAATGGGTTTTGAGTTCAATAAAATATATTCTTATTTGTTTTGCTTGTATCTTAATTTCACTTTACCGCATGTTTGGGATTTTTTTCCTTTAAAAACTTTTTTAATGAGATAAAGCACTCTTGAAAAATTATTCGACTTATCAAGAATCATACCAAACATGTCTTTAATTTAACTCGTAAAGACTAAGGAGAGCTCATTCCATGTATTTATATTACCTCCTGACCAAACATGGCATATGACAACAAAATCACATTTTAACTGAAACACTTTTGAGTTTTCACGTTCAGAATACCCAACACATAAAAGTTAAAATAGATCCCAGCCTCCATCTAAAGCGACATTGTTAGATACTTTGGAGAGAGAGAGAGATGAGTAGGAGATCTGCAACATGCTTGAGGTGTTGTTTGGTGATATTCGCGGTAGTGTCGGCACTCTGTGTATCTGGGCCGGCTCTGTATTGGAAATTCAAGAATGGCTTGAAATTGAAAGGAATTTCATCTTCTTGCCCTCCCTGCTTATGTGATTGTCCTTCACCACAAACCCTTTTTCAGATTGCCCCCGGTATGTGCCCCCGTGCTCCTTTCAGATCTATTTTTCTATTGTGATTTTATAGTTTCTGCCCTGGGTTCTTCTGATTCATGTAGTTGTTTGATCATTTTTTGTTTTCAGTTTGATGTTAGAGGGTTTCAAGGTTTAGTTGATTTTCATAGTATTTTGGTTTGTACCCCGACGATATTTGGTTCAATTATTACTGAGTTGAAATGGTTAAGGTTATTATTTACTTACTAGACCTTTCGAGTGGACAGTTTTTGTTTCTTTTTTTCCTAGTCTTTCTTTTAGGAAACAGTAATTATGTGGTGATGAAAATTAAAGAGTTTAGCATTGCTTCTCTTGGACTACTGTTGTTTTGTGTTTGATTTTGGTATAAGCAAATACATTTTTGTTGTCAAACTGTGGACACAAAGATCCATCTTGGTTTGCATATGCGAGGATCAAACATACTCTTACTAAAGAGAAATACCATACACGACATCCACAATGCCATTACTTTTGCATTCTCCATGAATTTGGGAAGGGAAAACTGGAGTAGAAAGTATTGTATCTAGTCTTGGAGTCTATATTTTCTTAGCAAAGCTAAGAGAGTGCTCCACAAGAGCTAATATTCAAAATTCTTTCCCTCTCTTTCACCAAGGGGCTAACTAGATAGATGGTGGTCCGAGAAGAGAATAATTTGAGCAGTATTTTCATATCCTCTTTACTTCCCCCTTTCTAGCAAAAGAATATTCTAGTTGGCTGATGGGGTTCACATGATTGTTAGTTATTTGTTTAGCTATTTTAATAAATCATGCTACATAACTACATAAGTTGTGAAGTTGCAACCTTGTGAGGTTCCCTGGACCCTATTAAGGTTTAATTAAGAGAATGAAGACTTAACAGTTTGACAGTTGTGTAGATCTAAAAAGCTCTTATTTACAATATCAATGCAATCTTAGTCTTAGGCTAGAAGCGTATGTGCACAGTTAAAAATGTTTTATATTGTTGCATAATAGAAATTCAGTGGACATTTCTGTACATGTAGAGCTAGATCATACATGAGGAGCGAAAGATGATTCATATGGCAGATGTTTCTAAGATTAAGGCCTGCCTTGTTTCTGTTATCACACTATCTTGTATCCTCTCTATCTATCTATATATTGCCATCTCATGCTCTCTTTCATAACAATTGACTAAAATCCCAAGCCAAGCAAGTTCAACCTTTTATTAATTGGCTATTAAGCTGAATTAGCCAAAAAATAAAATAAAAAATGTGACCTTCCTCTTTCATTTACTTGATGAGCATAAAAAAAGTTGGATCTCTAAATAGTTGGCTTATTCTACCAAAGTTGGATCTCTAATTTTATAGAATTATTTTCTTGTACGTGTGATTATGGGAACTATTAAGGTCTATTATTAAGGCTTTCGTAAAATTACGCGTTAAGGTGTAATGCACATAATTTTGAATTGTTCTAATTTCTTGAGGAGGACAGCTTTGCTGTTTGTGTTTACTAGTTTTTGCGTGTAGATAAGCCATTGAATTTCAAGTCTCATAAATGAGACCTATAATAAATTAATGTGTGAATTCTATATACAAGTATCGGATCTGTTATTCCACTTTCATTATTTTTGAGAAACAAAAATAGAAAAATTGTTTTACCAAATTGTAGCAGTTAGACTCTAGTGGCAAAAAAATTTTGTGGCATATGTAAGCTTCAGAGGATGAATTGAATAGTATTTCAGCATGTGGTAGAAGAATGAAAGTATTTTAATAACGTTAAGATGGCATTAATAAAAGAAAAAGGGGACCCGTTGCTTAGTTATTTCAGCAACAGCCAATTGAGAAAAAGAGACTTTGCTTTCTTTGTCTCTTAGCAAATTCGTTATAGAATTGAGTTTTCAAGGGACCTGCTGTGCGTAGAGATAAACAAGAGAGAGACAGAGACAAGATAGAGAAACAGAGTAATATAAGAGAATGTTTAACTTTGCTGGTTGGTGAATTTTTTTTCATATAAAAGAATCTAAACAATTAATTTTTCGCCATGTCATTGTATTTTAGCCATTTGCAAGTAGTGTTCGATACAATATTCGATTGATTGGTCTGATGCAATGTACACATCTCTAATCATTCCTAAGCTATCTATTAGTGCAAAAGAGCAACATTGTCCATTACAAACTTAATTTTTGCCATAGAAAACTATCTTCTTGGATTTGATCAATCTCTAGACTATCCACTCCACACTATTTCAAATGTTGTAGAATTTTATAAACAAGTTGATATTCTCGGATCACTGTGGGATCTTTGAAACTTTTTTGTAGAAACTGCTGGTGAAATTGTTAAATGGTGTAGCATTATTATGGAAACTGGAGGTCCTTCTTCATACGGCTTGGATGGGGAAATAAGAGGACTGAAAGTTAGCTTTTCGTTGCTTATGGATTTGTTTTTACTTCTATGTATCCCATGTTTTATATTCATGGAGTATTTCCCTTCACCCAGGTCAATATAAAAAATATTAGAATGACAATAATAATGAATAAGGTGTTCTTTGTTTTCCGTCCACGGTAGATCAGGAGTAGCCCCCCTACTGAAGGCGAACATGTATTTTATATTCCAGTATTAATACATTTTCCACCCTTGTGGTGGTATAAGAAAAAAGCTTAGCAGTGATGAGTCTGTTTTCAGCATCCTCTCTTGTAGAATCCTTTTACTTTAGATTGTACATTATTTATAAAAGTGCAATTATTATTTTGGCTCCTTCTTGTTGTTACTAGCAGATTTATTTGCATTAATGCCTTCCAATTTGTTTTGATTTTGTGCAGGCTTGGCTAATCTTTCTGTTACAGGTAAAGATACTATTTAAGAAGGCCCTCCCCCCCTCCCCCTCCCCCTCCCCCTCCCCCTCCCTCCCTCTTTCTCCCTCCCTCCCTCCCTCCTTCCCTCCCTCTCCATCCACCTGCTGCAATCTTGGATGGAGTCTGCATAGTAATTAACTTGGTTCTTCTTTTGGTAATCTGTGAGATTATTTCAAATATAGTAAAAGCTGGCTCAGAATTGGCCTTGGCCCTCTTCATTTTCATCTCTCTTATCAATTTTTCCTCATTTGCTTGTGATTGAAAGTTTGTGGGTTCAAGTTAAAAGTTGAGCTCTGATGTGATAGAGCAAGAATCTCCCTTGTAGCTTCCTCATGGAGTTCAAGATCATCTACATTTTGCTAATTGGTCTAAGATCTAGTGTGTTTGGCTAAGCTTAAAAAGTCTACTTATAAGTAAATAAGTTTTAAAATAAATAATTCTTTTATTGGTCAAAAATGGAAATAAGTAAGTTGCTCATTTTGACAGTAAGGATACCTCAGTATAGGTCAGTAACGTGCCCTTATTTCGAAAGGTTGGAGCAATAATTTTAGTCTTTGCACATCTCAATTCAAGTTCATGATTTTTAAAAGCCTCAAGGTTTGTGCATTGTGACGATTGATTTTTCATTTCATTTGAAATTACCTTCAACTTTTCATTGCAATAGATTGCGGAAAAGATGACCCTGATCTCAAGGAAGAAATGGAAAAGCAGTATGTGGACTTATTGTCGGAAGAGCTGAAACTTCAAGAAACTGTGGGTGAAGAGCACTCCCAACATATGAACATCACATTCGGGGAGGCACGAAGACTGGCTACCCAGTACCAGAGGGAAGCCGAAAAATGCAATGCTGCCACTGAAACTTGCGAGTCTGCCAGAGAAAGAGCCCAGGCTTTGCTCACTAAGGAAAAGAAGATGACTTTATTGTGGGAAAAAAGAGCTCGGCAGCTTGGTTGGGAGGGAGAATAGATTACCACTAGCAACATGTTTTGGGCTGATGCTCTAAATGTGAATCAATGTATGCTCATAACTTATAAAGTAAGCAAATTTTCGCTAATTTATACCCCAGTCTCCGAAAAGGCGAAAAGGGGAAAAAAAAAAATCGAAATCTATGCTATCCGACAATAGATGGTTTGAAATTGCAATTTTGTATTTATTATTCCTTATTTCAAGTTTACCTGATATCCTCTACCCGTGGCTCACAATTAGGTTGATATTATGTTAGTTGAATTCATGAAGTCTTCCTAATTGCAAATCTCTACTATTTATTGTTTTTCTTCAAGGCTTTTGTTGATGTAAAGTGCACAAAATGTTCGGCTCATGTTTATAAATTATCTATAAATACTGAAATCATTTTCTAATCAAACATTTCGAGCTATCCGCAAGTGTTACTCACTTATCACCATTCATTTCTGTCTATTTATAATTTAAACCGTTTATACACACTTTCCAAATATGTTTTTTAGTTAAGTCATAGAACAAGAAATTATTAAATAGGGGGAGGCAATGAATCTCCTTAATGGTGCATCGATCGATAGTTTTCTAGTTACTTGCCGCAGTTACTCGCCGCAATAGATATTCATAAGTGTAGATGTTTATACAAGGCATTCACGGTAGTAGTTTTTTTCCAATTTTAGTGTCCCACGATACTTTCTTTTTTAAAATTGAAAGTAACCAAGGATCCATTGGACAAAATTTTTAAAAAGTTAAAAACTATTTCTGAAATTAAATGATGCTTTAAATATGTTTGAATATTTTTTTGAAAATACTTTGTCTGGTTAAAAGAACTTTTTAGATGAAATGATCTAAGGTAACTTCTTCAAAAAGCTCTTCCACAGAAGGAGTAAAAGTCCAACCAAACATGCCATAAATGACATTGCACGTGTCGACAAGAATTCCCAGCTTGTTTCTTGGAAACTCAGTCAGCTGCATATTATTCTCGTGTATAACATGTAAAAATTACATTTGGTATCACTCCCACAAAATACTGATACTTTAAAAATCGTATTTCGTGCTAAATTTGCAACCCATTCCCAGTAAGCCTGTTTCTGGGGCACGAATTTATTTCAAATTTGAAGACAAATAGAACTCTACACCACACATACAAAGCATATTTTTTGTGCAACATTTTATAGAGGATTAAACCATACAATCCAACTTATCAAACATGTCGACAGCCTAAAATATAGGCGCTATGTAAGAAGTTTTTGCACAGTTAAATTTGTGGTCAGTGCTACACATAAGATCGCGCATAAATACTAATGTAGCATATGCATCAGTTTCAAACTAAATTTAAAAAAAATGCCCATGTAACATATTTCTAGTCAATGATCAGCAACAATATGGCAACATTGCCCAGAAGATTTTTCTACTTAGTTTACACTGATTTGTGCAGCTAAATTTTAACCGAAGCAAAATGAATAATAATTAAAGAAGATGGACGTAGAAAATGAACCCTAAAACTGACAGATATTTTCATCTTTAGTTTCTAGAATTTGAACAGGGGCTTTTGACAGGGTGGGTGAGTGTTTTTTTCCTTTTTTTTGTTCTTCAAACTGTCAAATCATGTGTCGACAAGTGTCCCCTATTTTTTAACCTGTCATTGAACCTATTTGCGTAGCAAAACTCTTCGTTTCTATAAGCAATGGTCATACCCTACAATAAATGTCGACATTCCTAGTATGCATGATACTAAAAAGTCTGGTGATAACTTGAGTTTCATAGATGGACGATGCTGCCTCATGGAGGGAATTTTTTGTCATTCTTGACCAAGAAAATTGCCTACTCAACAGGATCTGGATCATACAAGCTAATTTCTAATTCCCTATCATTTCTAATTCATACCTTTCTGCATTGACGCATGAAGTAAGAAAAAGTTACCCATGATGCAGCATTTTTCTAACTGATAAGAAAGAATCAATTATCTTTTTGGAAATCTCAAACACCTGTTGTGTTTGGATTCTGTTATACTCGGGGCTGCACTAAGTTGTGCCTTGTTTCGTTTCGAAAAGGAGTGTTTCTCCATTGCTTTTACAAATTTGCGCAAGTGCTTAATGTACTCCGGGAAAGTTTCAAGATTGCAGTGTCCTCCACCTCGGACCCATAATGGATTATATTTCTCTTTAGAAAGTTCCCACAGTGGCTTACCATGGGACCAATCGACAATATCATCATTTGTGCCCTGCAAACATTGAACCAACGAAATAAGAGTTGTTGAAAACACAATCAGCTAGGGCTGCGGAATACAGGTAGAGGTTAAATATCAAGAATGAAGGTTTTTATTTTTTATTTTTTTGTAACACACAACTATGTTAATCTATCCTGACCTATAAACTTGAGCATATAATGGTTTTTGGACAAGACAAAAGCAAAGTTTGTAGTGAAAACATAACCAATTATTAGAAACTTGCATGAGAAACTTTGACATTCTGTGTAGAAGAATATTTGAACGGTAATGTAATGTGTGATACATTGGTCTCTTCGTCCAAAATGAAATATAACTATTGTTATGCCACTGGTGAGGGTTTCTCTTGAACATATATAAGCAGACTTATGATTATCAGATTTAAGCATTGCAATCAATTTGTCATCTACATAGGGCAACAGCAGTCGAACAGGCTCCTCAATGGAGATTCCTTGAAAATCCAAATGAAGTGAAACCTTATCCACAGAGAAAGCTGTCTTCTTTTGAATATTCTGCCAATTATTTCGATTCTTTGTTTCACTTTCTAGTTTTTCAAATCCAGAACATGAGTTCTTTTTCTTCCTTCTCTCTGAGAAGAAGCCCGACAAACATTAAGTCCCATGGAAAATATGACTACCTTGCGAACATTCTGTAATAGATCACTGGTGGTGTTCATTAATATGGCCATGCCAAATCAAGAAAATCTTTCTAATCTTATGCTAGTTGAAACCCTTTTTTTCTATTCTATACAACTTTTTCAGGACCATTTCCTTCTAAACTTGCCAGTAAATGTACTACCAGCAAGCGTAGCTGACTCTTGAAATTTGATTTTATTCCTAAACTTGACAAAGCTTTGATATTCTCTTTCATGAGACAGAAGCTCATAAAAGATAACTTCATTAACCACGTTACTATTATTCCAATTCCACATTTCTCCTTTAATTTGGGATAAATGTTAGTCCGAAAATACCTTAACCCCTCTAGCCGCCATCATATTGCCAGAGCTCAATCAGGAGATGGTGAAGTATTGAATTGGTACTCAAAGCAAAGGTAGTATAACAACAGACTAGAAATGGGAAAACCACATAGAAAACTCGAAAATTTTTCATTGTGAAAGTGAGAAATGTAATTGCAGCATAGAAAAATGGATGTCCTGAAAATGAATTTGGATTAAAAAAAAAAAAAAGCCATTCTTACATGTATAACTAAAACGGGGCAATTTACATTCCGTATTTTCTCTATGTTCTGCATAGAATGAACAGAAACTTTCTCAATCACAAACCTAAATAAGATTAGGAGATAAAATGGAAAACCAAAAGACTCTTGAGAAACTTACTTTAAAAATGTCAAACCAGAATGTAAATTTGACATTGTACAGAACTCGTATTCCTGGAAGAATGGCGCCATGAAGAACAACAGCTCTCAACCTCGGTGAGCAGGCAGCCAAGTGTAGTGTTGGACCACTCCCGACAGATTGACCATACAAAATAACATCCTCTTGCTTGATTCCATATTCATTCTTCTCTAACAGTTATAGACAGCCTCGATATCATGGTATGTGTTGAACTCAGATGGCTGTCACATGAAAATAATGAATCAAGCATAAGATATATCCGTTAATGGCATATAATATGGCTTCTTATTGCCTTACATATTATTATGGAAGAGAACTTATGGACAATTTACTCTGGATATTTTGTACTTTTTATATTTGAAATGCCATTTATTCTATGCACATCAAGGGCATCAGAAAAAATTCAATCAAAAATCTCACCTTACCGGTGGATGCCCCATACGAATAGTCATAGCTGCTATAAGGTAAAAGAAAATACATTGTTAGCAACAACTATCCCAGATAGAAGTTTTGAAAGCCATATTTTTTCCATTCGTAAATTGCTGCAAAAATGAAAAAATTATTGACTCGGAAACAATCATTCGACCAATTACAGCAGTAGGCACTAGGCTGGCAAGCTAAAATCAGAAATACTTTTTAATTGTGTTAGGTTCATGAAATCAAATTCAAATTTGTAGACAAGAATTTCTATCCAATTTCGAGGCCTCAACCCATGCTACCACACAGTTTCTTCAACAATTCTAAAATAAGCAACCTCAGGAAGAACCAAATGTACAACTAAACCAACAAAAAGGACAAAAGAAACACCACCTCAATATCAACACAAATCACAACCTCCAACAACTCTCTGAATTCAAATGATGATTAATTAAAATTTATTTCCGAACCCAAAATTCCAATTTTCCATCTATACCTGTACTCATATCTCGCATGTTATAACCAAAATTACACTCCAAAAGGGCAAGAAAACCAAAAAAGTGTTGACATTTCCCCTTTTACACCATGCACAGTAAGGAAATTTCTGAAAACCACAATCTTGAAGGCACCCATGTTCAATACCATCATTACAATCAAAACCCATTGAGATTTATATTCCAAAATAATCAAAATACCCTCACACACTGCATAAACAAATACAGATATACGTAGTAAATGCATACATGACACACAATTCATTTCATATGTACACACAAATATTAATCAAGAAACGGAAATTTAGACAAACCTCATGATATTGACACGAAGGTGGGCCCTGAGCTCGATAAAGAGGTCCTGCATCTGTCCCAAATCCGCGGCGTTTCCATGGGAGTACAATATGGTGATGTAACTTTTTATGTTTATAAACAATTAGCAATTAGGTTGTCTTTCAAACACGTTTGAAGAATGTATTTTGATACGATAAAGAATGTGTGATTGAAAAAAAAAAAAAAATTTATTGATGTAATGAAAAATATTATTTTATTGAAGAATGTGTAGTTAAAAATTAATAAAAAAATGAAAATGAAAATTTTAAAGTGTATCATATAAGTTCAAAACTTTGAACAAAATAAACACATCAGTATCTTGGATGGACGGCTAAGATTGGGTCAAAGAGGATCTATGCAGAAAGAAAATTGCATATTTGGCCCTCGCACAAATTAAAAATTTCATTCTCATCATTCTACTCATTTTTAACTACACATTTTTCAATAAAATAATATTTTCCATCACATTAATAATTTTTTCTTTTTTTTTCAACCACACATTTCAAAATACATTCTTCCAAAATAATGTGGCTCAAACACACTCTTATTGTGTATTTTTGTGCTTCCTTAACCAATTCCAAGAGTTTCATTTTGTTTGCATTTTTCTTTCCGCTTCTCTATAACTTTTTTGTTAGGTTTAATATATGATCGCTACATCGAAAAAGAAAAGATGGGACCGTCGTGGGTAAGGAAATTCTAATTCACAGTGAAAATGTATCGGAATTTCGGTGAGTATTATGATTTATATTTGCATAAAGTTACTTGTACTCATCTATGTAGCACATTGTTACGATGCTTTTGACACATTATTGATTTTTTGGTCAAAGTTACTAGGTTAGAATTGCACGATTAATATCGAGTTAGACTCCGTCAAGAGAATTTGAACTTCGTAAATCTTGTTGAATTTCATGATTGATTGAATTTGAGCTCATGAGAAGAATACCGTGTTACGTCACTTGAACATTATCCTTCTCAAGCCGATCTTCTCAAGTTATTGTTCAATCCCTTTATGTTGATAGCGATGATTAATTGGCCTCATCATAACAAAAGCTCATTAAATTCTAGTGACTTATGCCTTCGATTTCGAGCTGGGGCTCTTTGACATTGTTTTCCTATTCACCACAATAGTTTACGTTGAGCAAAGAAAGATGTGGGGGCAAGCTGCAATCACTCTTTTCCAAATATTGAAAGATTTAGTTCAAAGGGGAGAAGACTGGGTCAATAAAGTGTGAAGAATTGCTTGGAAGTTAGTGCACCAACTAAAGCTAAGTCTTGAACAGAACTGAAGATGAAACATAGAGCTTTAAAAAGATGTATTCACAGTAGGACTCAGATTATTTGTTTTTAAAAGGAGTCCAGGAAAAACACTGCTAGATTAGTCATCATTTTCATATAATGTATACGTTTCTTGTTCAGCTTATTAATATTATCACACACAAATACAAGCAGAGAGGCAAACCAAATTTTATGGGTGGGGTAGGAGTTAAGAGAGAGCTATAAAAACTAACCTACCAACGTAACAGATGTTTAGTCAACATTGAGCAAGATCATTAACTTCCTTCGGAGTGGAGGCCATAAAAGATTCAGGCCCAACTAGGCTTGTCAATGAGGAACTGTCCACCCCTATTGTCACGGGTCGCAGCTTTGCTTAAGCCCCGTGATCCTATCGCAGTCGTAGTTTGCCCAACTTTGACCCACATTATAAATAATTTATTTAAATAAATAGAAATTAGAAAATTTTAGTATGATTCTTCGGCATAAAGACGTCTACTCCCGTCGTTGGGTTTTTATTCCGAAATCTATTATAGGGTGTATTAGTCATTCAAACATTTTCAAGCTTTCTAGTGTTTGTCTCCTGCACTAGTCATTGTAATTTCCTGCTTTAGTCTATTGTAATTTTCAGCTTTCTATCAATCAATGAAGAAGTTATTTCCATTGTGTTCAATTTCATGTTGCAAGCTTTCTTAAAATTGTAATCAAATTTTCTTTCGNGTCATTCAAACATTTTCAAGCTTTCTAGTGTTCACCCCATGCACTAGTCATTATAATTTCCTGCTTTCGTCTATTGTAATGTTCAGCTTTCAAGCAATCAATTATCAAATTAATTTCAATGCATTTCAATTTCATGTTATAAACTTTCTTTAAATTGTGATCAAATTTACTTTCGTCCCGATACGACCGAGAAAAGACGGAAAGTAGTCTAGCGGAGCAGACTACTGTCGCACGGTGTCCCTTTCTGCGCTAAGAAAAAAGGTAACCCGTGAAAGTTGGTATCAGAGCTGCAACTCAAGACATAGAGGTTGCAATCGAGCCAGTAGCTTGTCGGCTCGCCCGCTCGGCTGGTACTGTAGCGATTCACGGGCCGCTCGGGCTCGTCAAAAGAAGAGCACGAGCCCGAGCCGAGC
>CAIGRQ010188431.1:0-21713 GCA_903798375.1 Fraxinus sp. D2006-0159
AACTGCAACCTAATTTGGTACTAAACTCGAGTAATTCTACGTAGCATTCTTCACACCAAAATTTATACAATAATATTAGGTAATAGTGGAGTCAACCACAACCTAACCATGATATATTATAACCCTTGTTTAGCACACATTAAAATTTTCATTCTCGTTCCTCTACTCAATTTTAACCACACATTTTTCAATAAAATAATATTTTTCATTACATCAATAACTTTTCATTCTTTTTCAACTACACATTCTCCATCAATCTACTATTTCAGAATACATTCTTTTAAAATAATGTGACTCATACACGTCCTATATGTAAAATAGAATCGAAATTCCTAATATCTTTTCACGAAGTAAAAATCAAGTAAAATTTAATGCATTATCTTGACATTCTTTGTACTCCAAAACTTTTCGGTAATATTATGTGACAATAAATCTTACCTATTCATTTTTCAACTAATCAAAATCAAAATACCACAGTCAACTTGACACCTAAACTAGTGCTAAACTCCAATAATCCTACGTAGCTTTCTTCGTATTTTGCTTAGTGATTATTTGATAAAACTTTGTTAAAATTTCGTAACTTTTAATATGGTCAAATTTCATACTATATATTCTATTAAATTTATAGTTTTTATCAATTTTTCAATTATAGTTCTATAATTTTATTAAAATCTAATTTTTTTTTTTACGTTGATGCAAGAAAGACTTAGCGGCATACATTAAAATTCTCATTCTCATTCTTCTACTCATTTTCAACCACACATTCTTCAATAAAATAATATTTTTCATCACATCAATAACTTTTCATTCTTTTTCAACTACACATTCTCCATTAATCTACTATTTCAGAATATATTCTTTCAAAATAATGTGACTCATACACATCCTATATGTAAAATAGAATCGAAATTCCTAATATCTTTTCACGAAGTAAAAATCAAATAAAATTTTAATGCATTATCTTGACATTCTTTGTACTCCAAAACTTTTCGATAATATTATGTGACAATAAATCTTACCTATTCATTTTTCAACTAATCAAAATACCACAGTCAACTTGACACCTAAACTAGTGCTAAACTCGAATAATCCTACGTAGCTTTCTTCGTATTTTGCTTAGTGATTATTTGACAAAACTTTGTTAAAATTTCGTAACTTTTAATATGGTCAAATTTATAATTTTTATCAATTTTTCAATTACAGTTTTATAATTTTATTAAAATCTAATAATTTTTTTTTTCTTTCAAAATCGAGATGCCAACTATGGAAAGTAGTAGCAAATGTTAATTTTCCCAAATTAGAGGGATGTTCGGCAAACGAAGTTTTTGTCTCGACGTGCACAATTCCCTTTGTTTGACCTTTGAATGCATCCAAATTCCAATCTTATCCCATTCCGTTAACACATTTAAAATATTTAAATTCCAATTATACCCCCACTCTATCTTTTTACCCTTTTTGCATTAAAATCCCCTCTAGAATCTTCTACCGACTACTGTCCCTATCACAAAAAGCTAAAGGTCAAAGGTGACATTTCATATTCGGTCTAGTTGGTTCAATTCAACTAGACGTTACTTAAATTCGCCCACCGCTCCACCAAACTCCGGATAAACGCATTCCGCCTCCTGCCACGTTGACTGATGATGTCACGAATGACGTCGGGTCAGCTTCTCCAAAATGTGGATGGCCCCACCAAGTTAATATTCCTGTTATAATATGCTGTTTCGCGCACAGGAGAACTAACCAATAGGAATAATCGGCACGTGGTAAAATTACAAAAAAATTGTGTGGATTTTGACCGGGGTCCAAGGTTATCTGATCGGACGGCTAGAGAGAAGAAACGCAGATAACAAGTGAAGCAGACACGTCGTTGATTCTGTAAATAGCGCGTGACAGATAAACACAAGGATTCCAGCTGGCGCCACTAGGTTTCTGCTGACCGACCTTATCCTATTGTATTTTTTATTTTTCCTTTTTTAATTTCTTCCGGTTAAATTTGTGTTCTTGTCTAACCAAAAGCATTTGAAAGAGAAAGCATTGAGAGAGAGAGAGAGGCTGAACCCTAGATTTCTCTCTGACTGAAAGCAGAGTTTTTGGATTTTGATCATCAGATCCTAAGAAAAGATATACAAGAATTCAATCCTTGTATACGGAGGTTAGTGTTTTTTTTCCATGTTAAATTTTATAAAAAGTTGATTTCTTGTGTCCAATCTGGTTAAATACTACATGCAAGTGTAGTTTTGAAATATAGGGATAATGTTAGTGCAAGTTTTTTGCGAACGATTGGATTCTTTTACTACATTCAATATGTGGGTTTCTGTTTTATTATGTTGATATAATGTTTTTGATATGTTTTTTGAACTGTTAATCGATGGTAATGATTTTGATTTTTTTTTGGGATGTAACAACATTTGAGATCTCTCTTAATGTTTCTTGCTTGCGCTTTAGAAAAGCAATCTTGAGTCATTTCGGAAATTAAGGAGAATAATTGGAATTGATCTCGGGGATTGAGTCTGCTTTGATTTTAATCTGAGAAGAGTTATATCGTGACTGGTTGTTTGTTTTATGATTTGTAGGTTTTGTTGGGGAGTTCTGCTTGAATAAATCTTGTAAAGATGATGTCTAGGTCGTATACCAATTTATTGGATCTAGCATCTGGGAATTTCCCAGCGATGGGACGCGAAAGGAGGCTCCTTCCTCGTGTAATGACTGTTCCAGGGGTCATTTCCGAGCTTGATGATGATCAAGCTAATAGTGTTTCATCGGAGGCTCCATCTTCTGTTGTTGCAGATCGAGTAATTATAGTTGCAAATCAGCTTCCGGTGAAGGCTAAGCGTAGGCCCGATAATAAAGGGTGGAGTTTTAGCTGGGATGAGGATTCATTGTTGTTGCACATTAAAGATGGTTTTCCAGACGATATGGAGGTTATTTATGTGGGGTCGTTGAGGGTTGAGGTTGACTCAAGTGAACAAGACGATGTTGCCCAGTTACTATTGGACAGGTTTAAGTGTGTTCCGGCTTTTCTCCCACCAGACATTCTGTCCAAGTATTATCATGGGTTCTGCAAGCAGCATTTGTGGCCACTATTCCATTATATGCTTCCATACTCAGCAAGCCATGGAGGTCGATATGATCGGTCATGGTGGGAAGCATACGTTGCTGCAAATAAGATTTTCTCACAGAAGGTGATTGAAGTAATAAATCCAGATGACGATTATGTATGGATTCACGATTATCATTTAATGGTTTTGCCTACCTTCTTGAGAAGGCGCTTCAACCGGTTAAGAATGGGATTTTTCCTTCACAGTCCTTTTCCTTCATCGGAGATATACAGGACTCTACCAGTGAGAGAAGAGATTCTAAAGGCATTACTGAATTCTGACCTAATTGGTTTCCACACATTTGATTATGCAAGGCATTTCCTCTCTTGCTGTAGCCGTATTCTGGGTTTAGAGTATCAGTCAAAGAGGGGATATATTGGGGTAGAATACTTTGGGAGGACAGTTGGAATAAAGATCATGCCTGTTGGAATTCACATGGGGCAGATTGAATCTGTGCTTAAGCATGCTGATAAAGACTGGATAGTTGGAGAGCTGCAGCAACAGTTTGAAGGAAAAACAGTGTTACTTGGAGTTGATGACATGGATATATTCAAAGGAGTGGATTTAAAACTTTTGGCAATGGAACAAATGTTGAAGCAGCATCCCAAGTGGCAAGGAAGGGCAGTGTTAGTACAGATTGCAAATCCAGCCCGAGGAAAGGGAAAGGATCTTGAAGAAATACAAGCAGAAATAGAAGCAAGCTGCAAAAGGATCAACGAGACTTTTAGGCAGCCTGGTTATGAACCTATTGTTTTTATCAACAGACCAGTGTCTCTTAGCGAACGAGCAGCATATTACACTATTGCAGAATGTGTTGTGGTTACAGCTGTAAGGGATGGAATGAACCTCACTCCGTATGAATACATTGTGAGCAGGCAGGGAATCCCTGGAAATGAATCTAGTTCAGATTCAAATGCTCCAAAGAAGAGCATGCTTGTGGTATCTGAGTTTATTGGCTGCTCCCCTTCACTTAGTGGGGCCATCCGAGTCAACCCGTGGAACATTGAAACAACTGCAGAAGCATTGAATGAGGCAATTTCAATGGCTGATACTGAGAAGCAGTTGCGACATGAGAAGCACTACAAGTATGTTAGCGTACATGATGTAGCATATTGGTCAAGAAGCTTCTTCCAAGATTTAGAGAGAACTTGCAAAGACCATTTTAGGCGACGCTGCTGGGGAATTGGTTTGAGTTTTGGTTTTAGGGTTGTTGCTCTTGATCCTAATTTCAGAAAGCTGTCCATTGATGCCATCGTCTCTGCTTATTCAAAAGCCAAAAATCGGGCAATACTTTTAGATTATGATGGTACTGTCATGCCCCAAACATCCATCAATAAGAATCCTAGCCAGGACGTGATCTCAATTATCAACAGACTTTGTGATGATGTCAAAAACACAGTGTTCATTGTCAGTGGACGAGGAAAGGATAGTTTAGGCAAGTGGTTTTCTCCATGCAAGAAACTGGGTATTGCTGCCGAACATGGATACTTTCTAAGGTGCACCTTCTTCTCCATACTTGAATGTTTTTTCGTGTTCTGCATGTTCTCTATTACATTTTTTTTAAGTGTAGCTTTCTGCTTGTCTGCAATTATATACCTGTTTTCCATGTTACTTTTGGCTAATTACCTAAGATTTTAGGCGGAATGTGGATGAGGAATGGGAAACTTGTGGGCAGAGCACTGATTTTGGATGGATGCACATGGCCGAGCCTGTAATGAAATTATATACAGAAGCCACTGATGGTTCCTATATTGAAGTAAAAGAGAGTGCACTTGTTTGGCATCATCAAGATGCGGATCCTGGTTTTGGATCTAGTCAAGCAAAGGAAATGTTAGACCACCTTGAAAGCGTGCTAGCTAATGAACCTGTTACTGCTAAAAGTGGTCAATTCATTGTTGAAGTTAAACCCCAGGTATGTCATCTTTTAATACATCAATTTTCTTGATGCTTTCTTGTAAGAGACTGTTATAGATATCATCTTTCTTTACAATGTTACATTGCAGATAAAAACATGTGAATAGTGACTTTTGGGTTTCCTGGAATATAGTTTAACTGGGCATGCTTCAAGCAAAATATTAAAGTTGTCCTTGTCATTTTCCAATGGTATATAAATTAGAACCGCCTCTTTTGTTGCTTCGTGTGTCTGCCTTTTGAATTATCTCGCTAAAACGGAATGGAAAGGATACGCTGTTGATTGAATAACAAAATTGAGCTGCATTATTAGAAGTGTAATTGTGTGGTCTCTTTATGTAATACTTTCGACGTGCTCTATTTTAAAATTGGCATAAATAAAGCAGGGAAATATTGGAATTTCCTGCAAAAGTGGCTTCCAGTCGCTGTGAATTGCCTAAAAAATTGATACCTTTCAGGAACAAATTTACCAATGTGTTATTCATGGTACCTTTTCCATTTGTGCATAGTTGTTGGTCTTATTGCATTAGCTTTGAAAATGATGCGATAATGTTATCTTGGTGGTGCGTGATGGTAATTGGTCTGAAATGCTTGCATCAGATGACTATTTCACTTTTGAGAGGAAGTATCTTGTAATGAACCACAGTAGGGATTGTGTTCATTAGAAAAATGGAACGACTTTGACACCTATCATGTGTATGTTAATGTGGAAGAAGACACGGGAGGCTGACATATCCAGGATTACATCTAACGTGTCATCTCTCTAAAACTAATGAAATTTGATTGTGAAGGAAATTTTATTATATCCTTTTAAGTTTCTAATGATACTTGCAGTGTTTAATTTACTGGATAAAACCGATAGGCGTTTCTTTCTATAATTTGTATCTTTTTGAATAGAGTTATTTGAAAAACCACATTTACAACAACAGAAATTGTCAACCTGGTGTAATTTTTACCGACCATATTGCATTGTCCTATATCTTCATATGTAAATTTCTACCCAGATTGGTTTTTCACTCGAGGGCAAAATCACTCTCCTTGGCAGTTTTAGCTACCATTTTAGTGTAATAGAATGAATTGTTCTTGTCCTTGACTTGTTTCTATTCTCTTCATTAAGCTATAATTTTTTTTCTTTCAAGTGTTGTCCAAATATTACAGGTTCATAAAAAGCAGGGGATGTCACCTCTCTCAAGAGTAATAACTAATAAGGACCGAAATGAAGCATTCTTTTCACCTAAAAAGATTTATTGATGTCACCGATTTAGCAGTCTTAAGTCATAAAATTTGCAGTTTTTTTTGTGATTTAAGGTCAACGGATCTTCAACTAATTTGTCTCAACTATTTCAGGGCGTTAGTAAAGGTCTGGTTGCAGAGAAGATCTTTACATCGATGGCTGAAAATGGGCGGCAGGCCGATTTTGTGCTTTGCATTGGTGACGATCGATCCGATGAAGATATGTTTGAAAAGATCGGAAATGCAATAGACAGTGGTGTCCTTTCTTTCAATACTTCGGTTTTTGCCTGCACTGTTGGGCAGAAGCCGAGTAAAGCAAAGTACTACGTGGACGACACAACAGAGGTCATAAACATGCTTCAATTTCTTGCCGAAGCCTCCGACCCTTCACCTGCAGAAGATGCTTCAGGAATCCCCAATTAGGATTGATTCAGGGATGATGTCTTTTTCTCCATCCACTTCAGGTCTCATCAAGATGCATTCATTTTGAGTTTGAAGTGGAGAGACAATGGGAACGATATTGTACAGCTTTCTGTGTGACGAGCTCTTTGGACTAGAGGAAGTTAGAATTTAGTGCAACGGATGGTTGAAACTTGTGGCAAGTGGCTTCAAGTTGACTCTACTTTTTTCTTAGGTAAGTGGACGTTTAGCTGGAATTGCTTGATTCGCTCGGTTGACATGGTCTATGGCGATGCAGCATTGGCGGTCTTTTTGGTTTTCTTTTGGGATTCCTACTTTCACTGGGTTCGCCATTTTTATGAAGTTTGAAGCTGCAATTTATGGCTGCAATGTGAAGGTTAGAGTGCTCCTGAAGGTTATTTCATTAGTCTATTGTACAGAGTATATTTACCTGTTCGATTCTCTTTATTTCTTTTTTGTTTTTTTCCCATTTTTTGGAGGTTAAGAGACTTGTCTACCTTTTGCTGCACCAATTTGTTGGATAATTATAGTAGTAATTGTAAATATTTATAGAAGCAAACCTTTTTTTCGACTCTTCTCCACGCTGATATCTGTATTAGCATGTCGACGCGAGGTTCAGATCGGAAATTAGGAGGGAGATATGGAGAATTAATTGAAAAAACTGGGTTTAAAATTTCACATGTTGCTACTAAACTATTACTTGTTACGATGAGAAGTTGTTAGGTAGAACTGCAACATGTACTTGGCTTGAGTTTTGACCCTAACAGGACTCGGGTTATTGAGTTCATGAGCCATTAAAGTCAGTCATGATCATGTCAGCTTGTGCTGTAGATGTACACGAACAAAACGAAGCTCACTCTTTAGACACGAGGATATAAGGAGAGCTCGGAGCAATGGGAGTTAGTAGATGTTAAGATTGTTATATGTGGGTTCAACTCAACATGTGGGTGTCGTCTTGGATTCAGATTTTGAATTATACACATTGCGGAAGGGATTTCACATTAGTTGCATGGGTCAAGATGATGTCAATTGAATTGGGCCGATAAAACAAAATAGTCTCTTCTCTAGCTTGAGTTCGATCGACTAAGTCTTTTTTGACCTATTGTTTCGATACGAGACTTGATTGTTAGAAGAGCAAACGATCGTCATACTTTTTTGAGCTGGTGACATTTGCACGAACAGCATTTTTCGACATGCAGAGGATTTCTAGAGGATAGGGAGGTGGTCGAGATTCTATTGACCACTCAATTGGACAGATTTTGAGGTAATAAGTCGGGTTGAATAAAATAACCTATGTTCATATGTAGTATATATGATAGTCGCAAGAAACAAAAAATTCATTTACACTGGAGAAGTTGTAGAAAAGACAATCTACATCACTATAATTATATATACATATTAAATTAGGATTCCATACAATGTGCGGTGCAGGCTTGATCTGTATTTCCTTCTTGGGATGACTGAGACAAAACAAATTCGGAGAGTTCCAGAATTTATCGAATATAATTTTCTCCAAAATGGGTCCTCAATTCTTATCTCTTTGAACAACAAAGAAAAAATGGCCCCACAATCTGCTCATTTTGCTTTTCTTCCTCCCCCCTTCGGCCTTCTTTGTGTGAAAATCCAGTTCATGTCCTGCCTCAATTCCTGTCGTTGTGGGTCCAAATGCTTCTTAATGGTACGACAACTGCATTTTTGGTAGACTAACCAACTTGCTGATTCTATCAAAAAGTGTCTTGTCGTTCAATAGATTTTCAACATCCCTGTGTATCACATTTTCTTAACAGAAGAAAAGTCTTTTAAGATAAGCTCCACACATTGTACCTTGGGATTTTTAAGAAGAAGTGACTTGCCTAGGTATCAAAAGTGTATTGGACGATAGTCGAGGAACATATGCATTCGAGACACTGGATCTCAACTCATTAAACATAGCAGGAGACTCGTATATGTATATGTATATGCTTTTGTATATAATGCAAGAAGAGAGTGTGGTTTCCACGCGCTGCCATCACTTCCACCAGTTTACCACCTTTTATATGACAATGTAACTGGGTAATAATATATCCGTTTTAACAATGTTGTTTCGCAATCTTAGTACTGCATCCAGGAGTTGTGTCAAATTCTGTAAAGAAGTACTGACACTAACTTCTGGGGGGAGTTTTGTTTGGAGATAAGTATACCTGGCTTTGCACCACGGTCTGGCCAACCTTGAATCCTGGAACCACCGTGAATGCCACCCAAAAATCTCGCTCGGCCGCCACGAAGATGTCGTCCGTTATACTTTCCATGTACACTTCGGAAAATCTGGAACTTCTTTTCACTTGAAATATGCTCACTTCTTGATCAAGTGAGAATGCCAAACAATGTAAAAGCCAAACTCTCCTTCCCATCTCTGCAAAGGCCTTGAAGAATTCAGTTTCTACAAACTCGCCGGAATTAACCATTTTCCTTTGATTCAAATTCCCTGCAAATGAAAATTCCATTTTGGGATGTACTAAATGAAGGTACTTTGCTTTCAAGAATTTCCCAAACAAAGAATTTGGATTCTGCCCAAGAAACTGAATTACACTCACTGATCTCAATTTCTTGAACTGTTCAAAGAAGAAAATTTGACGCTGATCTGTGTCATTAGGCAACGACTGATGATCATTTTGTATGGAAAAAAATGGTTCATTGAAGCCACTGAAAATTTCTCTGCAAACAAAGGATTCAAAGGCAAAACCTTTATGATCCCTCTTGCTGAAAGTGATTTCTGACTGTATTGCATTTGCTGCAGCATCAATATCCCAATTTGCAGAGACCATATTCCTAATCAACAACTTGACGAAATTGCGTATGGATCTCAATGCATAGTGAAAAACCATGACAAAGACTTTAGGATTTGAATCAGAGAATTTGATATTGTCAAGAATGGAAAAAGATCCACTTGCATTGAGTTTTACCTCGAGGGACTTACTGTTCTGAACAATTTCCTGCAACTGATCTTGTAGTAAAGAAATTTGGGAGTCTTTTCTTTCCGTCTCCCCCTGCATTTTTTTCATGGTGATCTCATAAGTCTTCATTAGAGACTGCTGTTCTTGAATTTCTGCTAGCATTAATGTCACATGGGGCGGAGAAGAATCGATCTGTTTCTTCAAGAATCTGTGCTTGAGCTCTGAAAGTGCTTTTAATTCATCAACCACAGCTTGATCTGCAGATTGTACAGCCTCATTGTTGTACGGAAACTGAGCCATCTGTAGCTCAGCATAAGCTGCTTTAACTGCAGAAATGGTGGCAAAAAGCTTGGCAACGAAGGCTTCAACCGTGGCTCGGTTCTTTGATTCTTTTGCTTCTTCTTCGAGATTTTCTTTCTCGAACTGTTGGGATTCACAGCATTTGAGTTTTTCTTGAGGAATGAAGAGGCAAAATCCAGGGTTTGAGAGATTTTTCTTTGCTGATTTTAAGTGAATTACTTTCTGAAATGTCTTGGCAATTTTGCTTTTTGATGAAGCTGGACATGGCATGGTAGAATCCATTTCAACTCTTAACAATTTTGTAGATCAGAGCATGAAATCAAAATTCTTTCAGTGACAAAAGAATTGGTTATATCTTAGAAGAAGAAAATGGCTATGGCGGAATTGATGGGAGTAAAGTGAGATCTAAAGCGCGGGAAAAGAAAAGCAAAGTCCCTTCACCCACACTAATAAATATATAGTCATAGAACCATGCTTCGTGTACATAAATATTTGTTGCCAGAAGTTTTAAATTCTCTCACATTTGTGTGGGGTTCATCGAAATAAAAAATGAAAAAAAAAAAATACCCAACCCCGCATTGTGTGTATCTGACACCATTTAGTAAAACTCTGTACATAAAGCAAGATCCCACCCCCTGCATTGTGTGTATCTGGCACCATAGTCTATATATTAGATACGATTAATTTAGAATATAAAATTAAGAAATAAATGTGACAATAATTAAGCATGAATTAGTACAAAATCAACCCAAATCTCTTCTTTTCTCTCTTTCTTCCTTTTTATATCATATTATTTATGTATTATAATTTGTTGACGGTGATGTATATTTTTTTTTTCAATTTGAAATCTTAATTCGATTGCTTAAAATCAATGGGTGGGATCCACTTTATAAAGCTAAAAAATCCCAAAAGAAATACATAAAAAAAACAAAAAGAATTATTGACTCTAAATAATTAAGCAACATAGTGCATGACATAGGACGAGGAATCCAAGGTTATATACACTGGCGACAACTATATTTGATTTATAAACGAAAATAAAAGAAAAATGTAAATAAAATAATGTTAGTTAATTATTCAATTATACTTTTGACTCGTTTAGTAGGTGAAACGGATAAAATCGAACATGAAAACCGATAAATATTTTCTCGTGTACTTTTTTCTCTCGTATTAATGTATAAGTAGACTAGGTTAATTACGATAGGGTGAATTGATTTTGAATATCGAAGAGTGTTAGTTAAGATTTTCTATTCACTTATTATTTAATTAATTAAGTTGATTTTGAATTATGAAAAGATAATCCTAGGAACATAAATAATTGCAAATTATTGTCATGCGTATTGAAGGGCAAGCCATGGTAATGGTCTAGACATCATTACGAGACAAGCAGTGGCTATACAAAGGTTTTCAATTAATTAATATTAGAAGTCTATAGGCCAAAAGTGGCTGTCTCTCAATTTTTTTTTGGCATGGCCAANCATGCGTATTGAAGGGCAAGCCATGGTAATGGTCTAGACATCATTACGAGACAAGCAGTGGCTATACAAAGGTTTTCAATTAATTAATATTAGAAGTCTATAGGCCAAAAGTGGCTGTCTCTCAATTTTTTTTTGGCATGGCCAATGATCCAATCAATTCACATCATTGTATTTTTTTATTTTTTTTTGAGAAATCTTGACATGTTCAACAGTGTAATAAAGATGATTTTGTGGGTTAAATTCTTTGTCAAAACTTTATCCATTTCTTGAACTTTATTGAGCTAGCAATGACAAATCAAGTTTAGTGTAGATTAAAATCGAATTTTAAGTGGATTGTGATATAAGTATTTGAAATGTGTGGTTCAAAAGATGTGGGATCCATGAAAGATGTGGTTGATATTGATTGTTTGACTTTGACTTAGATTAAAATCCGATTTTAATCCGATCCAAACATGCCCTAAATTTTTACTTCTAGAGGTAATATATTTAATGGATAAACGGTTAATACGAGTTTTATTTATTATTATGTTAATTTCTACGATTGGAAAGTGATTTTTGAATCCAAATTTTTTCGTACATAATAAAATGGATAAATCTCCCTCAAATGGAAGCAAGATTTATGATTTAATTATTTGTACTTATCGTGTGATTAACGTGTAGTGCAAACATTTGCAATAATTATGGAATGGAATACTATGTTGGCATAAATTTGGTACGCATATTGATTGTACGCCAAGCAAGTCTTCTGTCAAATTGACATTCAAAAATCAGCTCGAGTAGTGGTATACTATCTCAACGTATACGTATACCTACCGAATGAAATGAAAAGGTGAGAACTGATTGAGTCTATCATTTCATGTCATGTAATTGCCACCTAGATTAGTGTTCAACCCCTGGAGATGAATATCATTATTCTTTAGCATAAATTCCTACGCTTCTCCCATGATATAAAAATAAAAATTCTTATGATGTTGTTCATGTCAAGAATCATCCCATATGGGATTTTTTTTTTTTCCCAATTTTAACTTCAGCATTTAAGCAGCACGCTTATATGTTACTAAAGGTAGTTCTTCGTGCACCGAACACGTAGCTGATTGAATCAATGTCACACTGATAAAAATGCATGCTGTGAAACAATATAGATTAGGTGGGGCTTCCTTCATCATTTTTATAGTTTCTTAGAAGTCAGAGAGAGGAACAGAGGGAAGGACATGCTTTTCTACAGGTGAGAAAAATGGTGCGAGTCGCTCGCAGCTCAGTTCAACTTGTCCTGGAGCTGAATCGGGCCAGCAGAGCCACCATTTTGCAGTGCGAGCCGCTCACCGGGAGTAGGGATATTTCGAAAATAATTTTTTTAAAGTATTGAATTATCTACAATATCTGATATACAACTCTACGCAATTAATTTTGCAAGTGTTCATTTGTTATTAATTTTGCATTTTTTTCCCTCTATCTTCTACAATATTTCTAATGAATTACAGTGAATTTATGAACATTGGTGAGAATATTGACCAATTCCTTGCAAAGCGTAAAAAAAAAATATAATAAATAAAAATAAATTGAACTAAAATTGATTGCAAACAAAATTGATGTTTTTTCAAGTTTATTGTTCACAAATTTTCAACTGAAACAAGGAAAAAAGGTGTCCTTACTCCACAAACTTGATTGGACGTGCATGCACTTTGGAAATCTTCCAATTATCCTTCAAGAATGGCTAAGACATGGATTAGGATATGATTTACTCCATTATCCAACAGTAACTGCAGTTGACATTGTTCAAAGTCAATGATTCAGACACATATACTACATACATGGTTCATGCTTGTATGAAAAGTTAATCTGGACCCCGACAAAACCATCATGAATAATACTCCATCATACATAAGTGAAGAACAATATAATTGAAAAGAAAACTCCATCTTCAATCATCACTCTAGGCACTCAATTTTCCTACTTTTTTTTTTTTTTTGCACCTTGCTTTAAAGTAACCATTTGATTTGATGAATATACGTCCTAGCATGATAATGGACATTTTATAGAGCACTATCTCATCTATATACCAAACATCCTTTTCATTTCCCTCAATAGCATGCATACACGTAAAGAATTGACACAGTTAAGGCAGAAGGAAACGTCAAGAGTATATGATACCTGCTTGTGTTGGAAGAAAATCGTTGAGTTCTGAGATAAATCCACATGGTCCAGCATGGGCCTCAAAACCAAGTACCAACCTAGATCCAGTTTCTTCTAACAAGGCTGCAGATATGCCTGAACTACAAATTACTCGTTCCACAAGACCAAAACCAAAATTGTGCAAAGAATAACTAACATCCACAATGACTCACCTGGACCTTTGCAAGTCCATATATGTGACTACTACTATGTGAGATTATGAATAATTTATCTCATATTTTCATTATAAAAGGAAAAAGACTACACCCACAACCACAGACGAAAGGAAAAATCTTCCTTTTGCATTGTCTCACAAGATTCTTACATGGAAATATCAATATCCGCTTCCAATAAAAGATTTTGTGAAATTACAAATATCTAGTCTTGAAACTTCCACTAGCACCTTTACAAGTAACGTGTAGTATTAACGTCGTTTTTCTCCGAGTTAAACGAAAGACAGAGCCACGTATCAATTTTTCCCTGCCAAATAAAGGGAGTGTCACATTGAGTCAACTTCATAGAGAAACTTTACTCATTTCAACGGAGAGAGTTCTGCGAAACACAGTTCAGCTCAAACCATCTATCTACCATTCTATCTTTGTCATCTCAGGCTGGCAACTGCAGTTTTGCATTAGTTTTCCAGCTGCAGAGAGATTGCTTGGTTAGTATGATAACGTTTGCTAAAATGTAATACCCAATGAGACAGGATAGGTCACAAACATGCCAATGGGCTCGTCACCTGATAAAGTAGTAGTAGAAGAAGTCTGCATAAAGAGCTGTTTGGACAAGGCCAGAAAAGCAAGCTGACCAAAAGAAGAATGATTATTAGTCAAGGCAAAAAAAGTCTCATCCATCGAGCTGTGTTTGTTTGGGAAAAACTATAAGGAAGACAACTAATGGGATGCACCGACACGGATACGTGTGTCCGACAAGATACACGTCCGATATGTCGACGCGTGATTTTTAAAAGAAAAGTACCGACAAGACACGTCGTTGACACATTGATTAAATTCTTTAAAACTCATCATTTATATAATATAAATTTAGTTTTATACTTATTATTAATTTTTCTCGTTGAAATCTTTTAAATATGAGTACCTATTTGTTATTTATTAATAATTGAGTTAAAAATATGGAATATTTCAAATAAAAAAAAAAAAAGATTATGGTAGAGCGTCAGTATCGGGTTGGACACAGACACGCTACCCTAGTTGAAGTATTCGTGCAACAAAAGGGTTCCACAAATTGTACGGATAATAAGTGGGTAATAGTTGTGAATGTGGTTAAAATTAGTGTTTGAATTTGATTCAAATTATAAGGAGATTAAAATGAAACCCAAAAAGCACTTTGTGTCACGACTTACAAATCCATCGACTGAAATGCTGCTCCGTGAAATACCGGTAGATCCAATTCAGGATGTAGAATGCTCGATAGGCCCTGTTGATTCATAAGACATGAGATTTTCGAGAATCTTGGACTTATAATCCACACTTACTAATTATTATACATGAAAGATAAAAAGTATCAGGGTTAAAATGGAGGGCCGATAATTGCATAAACCAATATTGTTCCAGTAATATTTAAATGCATCATTTAGTTAGGATCACTTCACAATTTCTGCAGCAATTCAAACACATATTTTATAAAAGAACGGAGAAGCTACAGCTACAGGAGGAGGAAAGACACTACTGAATGCCCAGTAAAAGGGAGAGACTCTCACATTTGGATAAGCAATGGCATACTAGAAATGTATCTACTTATGGTCAATAATTCAAATTGGACAAATCGCACAACATTTATATAAATTTCAAAGTGACAAAAAAACACAAGGTAGAATTGCAATGGCCTCCAAGAATGTTTTCCAGTCAGGTTCCCACACAAGTCCAAATTCAGTATACATAAGCAAAACTTATCTTCTTTCTTTTGCAGCAGTTGGTGAAATGAGAGAAAAATTACCCGAGGAAGAAAACATATTGTCCAGCCAGATTGTCCACATTTCCACTTCTTTGCAACAGAACCAACTGGGGTAAAATTGCAACAGCCTCCAAGTATATTGAAAATGCCCAAAATATCTGGAAATAATGTAAAAAAATTACAAAGTATATAAAATGTTTAAAGGGGCAATATACAATATTGGTAAATGCAAAACTGATAGATCATATATACATTTAAGCTAAAAGGATATCACTACAGTGAGATAATGTAAATTAATTGCAAATAGGCATTGAAATCTCGATGTTCATTTATACCAGAATATAGTCACATATGCAAGCAAGAACGAACGAACTGTAAAATAAGATCGCACATAAAAGAAACCTAGACAAAAAAAAAAGGAAAAAGGAAAAGATGATTTCAAAAGTATGCATAAATACAGTATAAAATAATTAACTGCAAGGGAAAACAAGAACAAATGTATCCACAAATTCATTTGAAAAAGATCACACTGAAAACTTACAGAACCAATTGAGAACAATCAATTCAATTTGCACGTCACTCACAACACATTCAAAGAAAGCACATTCTTAATTGGAGCGTCAATTTCGAAATATGTGAAACTTGCTTTAACCAAGCAACTCCAGCTCTTGTGTGGATGTTATGGTTAAGTTCGGGTCAAGGGTGGAGGCTCAGTCCCCTGCCCATACCCATTTCCTTTTTTTCTCTCTAGTTCTAGTGGCCTCAGACAGATACTTGTGTTGATCAGCTTAATATAAGACACCCATAGGCCATAACCAAGTATCAGCCATATAGCCACATTTACTTCATAAATTCACTTCAAAGTTCAAACAGCTTATAGATCATCGAAATTCACAGGAAAAGGGAGAAGAGCAAGATGGACTGAGTAGGCTGACCTCCTGAAATGTAAACTTCTCATGGATAAGAAGTGCCAAGAGAAAGCTTGCTCCTACAAGAAGATAATGCCTAAAGGTGTCTAGCTGACGGTCATATGATCGCCTCACAACTTGATGAAACCGCATGCACCACACAATTGCTAGAGAACTCCCAATGAATACCAACTTCATCATGGTGTTGTACAATGAAATAAAGTCAGTAAACAAATCTAGATACCGAGCCAAGAACACAAGTGCATACAGCTCCTGAGTCTTCAATGAAATTCCTGAATAACACAAAAGTACATTTAATTTCACCTCTCAACTGAAGAAACTACAAATACCCATCGATAAAGCCAGACATGCATACAAACTCAGAATTCAAGTCCTCAAAGTCTTCAACTATTTTACTGAAAATTTGCCAGAGATATGAACTCCTGCATGGGAACAAGATGTCTTCCATTCCACCAGTTACCAACACGTATAAACCCTATAAGTCTTGATGCTGTGTGTGACAATATTAAAATGGATGACTAATTATATTACCAATATGATAATATAAGAATACAGGAATGCAACAAAATTTAGAGTTTAACTTAAAGACCCAAAATTCAACTAATAAAAGCCTAAAACAAGTACTTGTATCATAAGCATAACATACAGAGAAACACAGACAATATACATATACAAATGTAGAGAAATTGGTCATTTATGAGCCTTCATGTTGAGCTGCTGTGAGCACACTACAGACTCTTCCGATAACTTATAAACTTGCATTATTTTCCCTTCGATGAAGCATTGGTAATAAACTTGTAAACAATTGTGTATATTATCTGTGCTGTATACAGTATGGTACTTTTTCATGTTTTTTCATCAACAAATTTTGGATTTATCAAGAAAAGAAAAGAAAATGCCACCCATCCCGAATACTCTGATCAATGGTCTTATCATCTTGTAAGCATACAATTTTATAAATAAAAATTGACAAAGTGTGGAAAATAATTGTCAGAGTGGAGAACAATGGATGAAGTCTTACACGAACGATTGTTTCAGTTCATCAATGTAACTCAATGTTTAATTATTGGGAGAAAAGTCTAATTTAGAGTTACGCAGAGGATGCCAAAGCACAAATATGAAAAGGCACAGAAGGACCTGTCATATAGACCATATAGGTAGCTCAACTTATGGATCACATACTTTAACAAACATAGGCAGAGGCTTAGAGACAGGCATTCCCAGTCTAGATTTCCATGTTCATGTAGAGATTTGCATATCACTATCAAATAACTTATATGGATGTCCGTTTACACATGTGTATTTAAGGAAGTATATCCATACATGCATATGAAAATATATACATACATCTGTTTGTGAGGGTGAACTCATACAAGTTGGCCGTTCTGTGTCTTTGAAACCCATCGAATAAATTGAGATAGCAAATGTAAAATACTACAAATGATGCCCTCATACGAATGGGAAAAAAAGACCATAAATAGTAATGCACATAGCCTCAGTGACTCCATTAAGCAAAACAACAAACACAGATCGGTCAATTCAAAATCTAAAACTAATGCTTTAACAAAAATACAGAGGAATCAACTCCACCGACTAAATAATTTGGACGTATCCATTTATAGTTTAATTAACAACAAAAAAACCCTAGACCATGTATTCAAGCTTTTACTCCACAAGTAAAAGGAAATTTCAATAATGCGAGAAATGAAATTCAGTCCTGCACAACTCGATTAACTGAAACAAACAGTATATATACATACTCAGTAGAAACCCAATTAAAAGCATCACCTGAGCATGATTTAGTGGCATAGATTTTAAGAAGAAGAACTAAAATGCTAATCAAATGTGTCATATCACCGATGAATCTAAAAATATTCATGGTTCCAAAAATAGGAGAATGAGATCTTCTTTGTTTGTGGATAGAGAAAGTGGGGAAGGATTTCAAGTTTAAAAAAACTTCAATGAAAAGGAATTATGAATTGGAATTTTGAGAGGAGAAGTGACGCAGGTTCAGTGGAAGGGACAGACTGGGTAGGGTTTCTAAATCTAAAAAAAAAAAAAAAAATGGACGGAGGGAGGGAGGGAGCTGACGTGTCAAATCCAGAGAGTGTTACTGTGTTAGCGTCTAGGAGTGCAGCTATCTGGATTGAATACATGAGATGGCAACTATAGAAAAATATAAAAAAGAAGATGAAAAAAATGGGACAAATAATTTTTAGCCCGAGCCACATTATTTTTTTCATTTTCATTATTCTACTCATTCTTTAATAAAATATTTTTCTTCATATCAATAATGTTTCCTTCTTTTTCAACCACACATTCTCTATCATATTAAACAAATTATTTGCATTCTTGAACTCAAAATGTGCACTAAACAGGGAAATTAAAATTGACTATTGAGAATGTATTAAGCTCTTGTTTGACTCCCATTATAATGATAAGATTTTTGAAAATAATGTATTTTGGAACAGTAATATTTGGGAGAATGTGCAGTAAAAAAGAAGGAAATTTTTTTATTTACGTTTAATATTATTTTATTGAAAAATATGTGATTGAAAAGATGATAGAGAAAAATGTATTAAAACTTTAATGGAGGCCATACAGAAGCTAAAGAGGATAAAATGGCTATTCTAATTGTAACGATATGAAATGAAATTGATGTCTTATATAATTTAGGGATAATTACAACAGTGATATCAAACCTTTCATTTAGTAGCAGATTTTGTCCAAACATTTCATTTCTATCTCCCACATTACCAAACATTTTAAAATGTCCGCAACTGAAATCCAAATGGATGGTTTCTGTTAATTTGACCGTTAGTTGACCAAATAATTGACTTTGACAATAATGTTGACTGATTTTAAAAGATTAAAATAGTAATTTTACATTTTTCAATAATAAAATAATCAAAATCAAATAATTAAAATTAAAAACGCATTCCGCCTTCTTCTTCTCCACCCATTCGTACCCCCACCTTCCCTCACCCAACCCTTGCCAAACGAACCAAAATACACCCACTTCCACCGTGCTGACAATCACAATCCAGCCATACACGGTGTAGTAACCACCACAAGCACCCCCGCAACTTAACTGTAAGAAATGAATCTTACCAGAAACTTACTTGGACGTCATATAGAAAATCCATAAGCCCTTTTCAATCTCTTATCTCGTCTTCTCCTCTTTGGTCAAGATAGTCTCTTCGACGAACCATTTCAGTAGAAAATTCATATTTTTATCGAGGAGCTCAATTTTTTATCGGTTGTTAAGTCTAAATCTCTAATCTGCCCTGCGTAGATCTACATAGTTAGGTAACAGGTTTATGGCCCATGGATTCGAGGATTCAAAGAGGTAGATTTCCCAAATTTGCAGATTTGGGGTAGGGGAGAAGAAGAATGTAGAATGAGTTTTTAATTTTAATTATTTGATTTTGGTTATTTTATTATTAAAAAATATTAAATTACCATTTTAATCTTTTAAAATCAATCAACATTATTGTCAAAATTAATTATTTGGTCAACTAACAGTCAAACTAATAGAAACCATCCATTTGGACATCAGTTGCGGATATTTTAAAAGGTTTGGTAACGTGGGTGGCACAAATGTTAGGTAAAGTCCGCTACTAAATGAAATGTTTGGTACCGCTGCTGCAATTATCCCCCTTTTTTTCAAGTATTTATATCGGTCCTAGTAATATTTGAAAATAATATACTTTTAAGTATAATATATTTACGCAACAGTAATAAGAGTTATTGGACATTAAAGGTTTGTAATTCTCATTCTTATGAAATAACTATTTTTTCTGGATCATGCTACATGTATCGAATTTTTTTACCGAATCTTTTACCTACTACTCGTAATGGGGATGATGACCACATTGTCGAAATTTTCAAATACACGTGAACCCCGCGCATTATTTGAAAGGAGGTAATCCATTATGTACAAAGACCAATGGATTAACCCTTTTTTCTTGACAATTACTAAATACATTTTGAAAGGAGCTGACAAAAATTAATAAATGGAGAGCTTTAAATCAAGAAAAAATATTAAAAAAAAAAAGTTAAACCCCAACCTTGAGGGCCCTCCACCACTCCGCCCCTAGAGCATCGTGGATGAGGTAAATTGTGGGATGTACCTAAATAGGTCATGGTACAAGAGCTTTCATATTGGTGCACATAAAGAGTACAATTTCAAACCTTATTAGAGGCAAGAATTGAACCCTGACACTGCGGCTGTCAGCTCAACTGAGATTACCTCACTTTTGTTCTTTCCCGATGGCTTTAAATCAAGAAAAACTATTGCCCACCAAACTGGGTAAACTCAGCAGTCAAACTCAAATACAATAAAGAATCCGAAAAGGACTAAAACCAATACTTTATTTTTCTGGCTGGGGCCATAAAATACCCTAATTCGAAGGCCACCCCATGTTCTGTGAATGAAATTTGTTGATGACTGTGAAATACAAACAGTGAACAATAGCCCCACCATCTTCATGAAAAGGCATGAAGTTGGTAACCCTACCTAATCACCAATCTAAGAGGATATTTTACCCGTCTCGTCTAGAAACTTAAATTGATAAAAATAAGACACTTTTATTTATTTGAATTTAGTATTTTTCATCACGTGCGAATCGGTTTCTTATTTTTCCATCAAAATTATGACATTAGTATGAGTAAGTACAAAACATGATATGAAGCTTAGCTCTGCTTAATATTATTTAAAGCTTCAAATTATGTCTTCAAAGCCTATATCTCTCCTCTTATTGAAAATTTCTAGCGTCTCTTGTATTTTCATGAAATAAATCAAATAGTTTCCTTTCGACACAAAAATGTTGTCTTAAGGTACAACTTCGAACAATTAATAAGATCGTCAATGCGTATCCTTGCAAATCTTAAATCTTGAATTCGAATTAGTGTTATAATATCGTCTTCTCATGTATCTTGTATAAGAAAATGTTAAAATAATATTATAAAGTCGATAGGTTTTCCATTTATTGTAAGACAAATTACACATAATTAACCAACTATTGTTTGAATATAAAATGATCAACACTTGAAATAACTACTATGAACATATTTCAACTTGGCTCGCGTTTTTAAGAGTTTATTACCTAATTTGCATCCTCTCTCTTTTTCTTTTTTTTTTTGTTTATTTTATTTATTTATTTAAAAAAAAAAAATTCGGTTGATAAGAGGCACATTTGGACAAATTTAGTACAAAATATTAAGATTTTGAAAGGTACCTTGCTTCAAGAATTGATAAAATTGTTTGATCCTAACTTTTTAAAATTCATTTTTTTCGAACTCATTTTTTAATCAAGGAAGTTT
>CAIGRQ010188467.1:0-17640 GCA_903798375.1 Fraxinus sp. D2006-0159
TAAATTGAGAGTTATCTCAATATATGGACTAAGTAAACTAGTTTTGATTGATCTAATTCCTTGTATCATATAAATTGGTTCTTTGTTTTTATTAACTCTAGGAAGCATTTTTTGTTTGCCTTCTATAGTTATTTGTAAGGTATTTTGGATATAGAATGGTGAACCTTTCTCAAACTGTTGGATAATTAATACATCATTTTATTTAATTTTTTTCATTCCTTCTTTCCAGGATTTATTTCATGATGCGATATTTAGTCTAAATCAAATGAAATGACTAGCTAAACTCACTGTTTAGCTTAGGAACTATATAGTTGTTATATTCCAATAAATCAGAAGGAATAAAAATTATTGTCAAGTATGTAGGATTTTGAAGTGCAACCTCTTCTTGCTCTGATAAAGAATGGCAAAAACCACAATAAGTATTGAATAACAACATAACCAGCTGCATACTCATATCATGTTTAACACTTAACCATATTTAAAAACATGCCAATTTACCTGAACAACATCGAAGCCCATTTGACCTATTCCTATGACGGTGCACCCTTGATGCGATAGATGTTGGTCAGCAAAGTACGAACATGACAAACCTGAAATGAGAGTAGGTAGTGGTATGTGTGGTTGACCAAAGTGCAAAATAATAAACTTGAATTATAAGGTGATGTAAATGAGAATTTAATATACCTGTAGATGATTGTAATTATTGTATAAAAACTTGGCTCTCGAAGTTACCCTGTATTAAATACCAACATAAGTACAATCTTCAAACAAATAAAAATGTATGTAAAATCTATATACTGACCAGCAGGAGTTGTGAATACGAAAACGACATTGGCTGCGAGTATTGAAGTTGTTGAATAAACTAGACGATGGGTACAGCCTCTTTGACTTGATTACGCTTAGCTTTCGATCTCTGTGGCTTGCTTGGAGTCGAAGTTGCCTGCATACCATATATATAAGTGAATACTCGTGTTTGAGGACTTAAGTGATGCTTATCAGCTGCACGCAATGTACATTTCCCTTTTTTGAACTCGACTCCAATGGGCTTTTTCTCCGAAGTTTTCGTGGCACTCCCTTTCTATTCGACGATCTAGGATCCAATAAGCTAATGTGAGCAGTATTTTGTGAAATTGTACATTTAGTTGCTAAATGAATAGTTGGCTGCGAAGGGACATTACTACCACCACTCGAATTGGAAGCCCTGAGTTCTATAGCTTTCAATTTTATCCAGTCCATTATCATACGTGAACCCCCTTCATCGGGTGCAGCAAGGTCTGCCACCTCCAAAAAAGTCATACACATTTCATTGTACCTCAACCGCTAGGTGTACTAACCAACCCGTCATAATGTACTGGGACCCTCATGTGAGCTATGCTGACATCTCTCATCCATCTTCGCAATATATACCTTTCTGGCATTGATGTAACGTTGTTACAGTCCAAAACTGTTATCCCATGCCTACAAATAATTCCACGAAATTCGAATAAGTGACAATTGCAAGTAATCTCACACGTGTCGCTTCGAAAGGATACGAAAAATGTTTTCTTCTTCCGACCCTTGGGATGTACAACAGGCTCTTAAGCCTCGTACTTCATCCCGAGACAACTCTCTGAGGCTGTAATGATGTCGCAATACAACTTTCCTGTGAACTCATCTTGAACCCCCTTGAACTTTGAAATAGTATGAACTGACTGAAATTGCTTTTCCATTTCAAAAGTAGTAGCGCACGGTACCATCTGCGAGTATGACTTCAAATCTGCCTGAAATACTTTTTAACCTTATTCCTCAATGCTCTTTCATATTGTTAGACAAACTGCTTCGATGAAGTTTTCGAATGGACATATGCATTGAAAAAGGCATTCATACTCTCACTTCGTTGCGTTGTGAACATGTCTGCCAAGAAAGTGTTCTTCAAATAACACGGAACCCAACGACCTCTGTTCTCGTAAAGGCCCAACAGCCAATCATTAGCGTGCAAGTTATAATTATCGATCATTGCTATCCAATAGTTTAGGAATCATATACTACTGTATGAATAGCCAAGAAAATCAAACTTTTATGAATGTGGTAGCCAAACTTTTCTGGTAACTTTTTTCATAATATGCCACAAACAACATCTATGTTTCGTCTTTGAAAAAACAATCTCTGTTTTGCATGACTCTATCTTGATGAGTAACTATACCATGGGGGGTTGACCATGCATGCACTACAACCACATCTAAAAAAGTCACACAAATGTACTTGTATCCTCATTCGATAACAAACAACAACCAAGCAGCAGAGATTGTCCGTGACGATGTACACCAACAAAAGGGGCAAAAGACACATCGTACTTATTTGTGAGATATGTGGTGAACATCGCCGAACTCTTTCTACGCTTGCCAACATCTATTATCTGCCCAAAATATATTCTTAAGTCGTGATTCGTCGTCTACATAGATACTGAAGTAAAATCCCGAACACTGTGCTTGCATATTTGAAAAGTAGAATTGTAAAGCTGTGGCATCTCCTTCTCCAAGTCGTAATCATCTCACTTGTTCGATGTAGTTACGATAATCCTTTTCCACAAAAGTCATATTCTCATACTTACCTGCTTCGACAACTGCGGAGTTGAAACTTTGTGCAACGAAATCCCTGCTATGTCATTCAATTCGAGCTTTCATTTCACATTTGCACTCAAACCTTAGTTGCATTGATACAACCTTGACTTAGAAGGGCTTATTTTATGATCGTGCTCGAGGTGGACGATGTTAATTCTCCATGTTCCGTTATCGTTTGACGATGCAGTTATCCTCGCTTTACAATCTGTCTGACTTGTTGGTTGGGGCTTCAAAGATGTGCTCGCATTAATGCTTCTTCGGCCTTCACGATTATATGTGAATATCACATATCTAACAACTCTATCATCCCCCTTTTTAAAATTCTTTTTCCTTATTGAAAACCTACGGTGTAAGCATATCTCTTATAGAAATCAAACACCTCTTTCTCATCCTCAAACGTTATATCCACCTCCAACACTTTCTTTCCATCTTCTTCTAACGTTTCGTCCTCCACAATATTCATATTGTCCGCAACTATCACACCATGGGAATGTAGTAAAGGATTTCCATTCATACCTTCTATAGTTTAGTGTCCTACAACAAATCACAGAGCAAAACGTTAAGCTTAAAAGCAAGCATTCATTTCATCTTTAACACCCTGTTTTACAACATTGCATCTGTAAATAACTGTTGAAAATCCACCATTTATACAATTACTTCAATATTTGCTATTTACTTCATTATCTCTTTACTTTTTCCCTATATATCACCATATTGGCTTACTATTTGGTTTCTGTTTGTCTATTTAACACCATACCAACTTTTTCAATCAATTGACATTTTTGTTTACCTGTTTAATACGAACAATACACTTGAATGGTAAGCACATTACCTTTTTTTTGCTACAGAAGATCTTCGAAATCATCTGTGGATTCACGATAAAAAATTCTTCAGAATGGGTAAGAAAATGCTCCAAAATGGGTAAGAAAACACTCCAGAATCAGCTTCAATGAACCTTTTCTCTACAAAGGAAGACAATGTCGATTTTTAGGTAGTGCATCGCCGTCTAGCTGGGTGGGAAGGAGAAAAAGGATGCAAAAATACCCTTTGTTTTGTTGGTTTTTGGAGAAATGGGTTGTTTGCTCCGTCAATTGGATGAAAAGGGGAATACGCGGTTGAGGAAGACAATGGCGCTTCAAGGAAGCTTTTCTCTGCAAAGGAAGACAATGTCAATTTTTAGGTGGTGCACCGCCGTCAAGCTGGGCGGGAAGGAGAAAAGGGATGCAAAATTTCCCTATGTTTGGTTGGTTTTTGGAAAAATGGGTTGTCTTTTCTTGTGCACGTGACCGATCGATTTTCAACCGAATTTTTTTATTTTCTATAAAAGGTTCTATGAAACAGTGGTCTGTACATCCCACTTTTATCAAGCAAAATACAGGTAGGTTTTTATCGGTTGAAGAAAAAAAGACCTAGAGGCGTAAAGAGATAGGGTGTCTGTAGGGATATATGTACTAATAAAGTAAAATAAAGTTGGATGACTAATATGAACTTTTGCTGCAAGTTGAGTGACTATCCGTCAAAAAGAGAGTGATAAGCAAATGGACAAGGAAAAGCGTCAAAGATCACCGAATCTCTCTCTCTCTCTCTCTCTCATCTCAAATCATCGTGCGCAATCTGTCTCCGGAGTTCGCTTACTTCAGACCACGCTCGAGGAACCGATCTATAATCAAATGGCATCTTGATTAGGTTATATATTCACTGTCGCCTTTTATTTTTTGAAGTATTATTTCTTTGCTAATTCTTGCTCATTTATTCGTTTAATCAGATAATCCGGGGGAAGAGAAACTAATAAGTAGTGTATTAAGTGGAAAACTGGAGAATTGTATAGCTAAAATGTAAAACCTAGTATGTATATTACTTTTGCAGAGTCTCTAGTCAGAAATATTACAAATTAGGATTTTTTTGGCAAGTTTAATTTTAGAGATATATATATATTTTTTTTTGGAGATCTAAAGATGTATGGGGAATTTTACATTTAGTAGTGAGATTTATAATTGAGAATCTATTTGACATGTTTGTTTTACAGGGGCTTTGTAAGGTTGCGCCTGTACCGAGAAGCCATTGGATCATATGAAGTGGTTACTTGGTTCTCTGGGGAGTGATTCAAATGTACTGTCGCTATTGCATTTTCTTGGATTTTCCTGTCGAATTGTCAAGGTTACTAGCAGTTTCATGATTTCATCTATTTTGTTTTTGATATTGACCATTTTATAATTTTCATTAATTATATATATTTTTTTTGTGCATTGAGATGAATGTTATTGAGTATGATTTGATTATGCATTTGTCTGGATTTTTTGGGCAGGTGAACACTTGCAAAACGAATTCTTTTTATCAAACTTTTGTGATTGCTTTGCATTGGAGTTTTGTAAACTGTTTGGAGGGCTACCATGGCTGAAGAAGATGATTGCGTTGAGCTTAAGTTTAGAATCTTTGATGGGACAGATATAGGTTATGGAACCTACTCATCGTCCACTACTACTGATATTCTTAAGCAAAGGCTTCTGGCTGAGTGGCCTCAAGGTTTATATTTTGCAACTCTAGTATTTGAATTAATCTTTATGAGGCATAATGTTTGATAAGTCTCTTATTTAAGTTATGTGATAATTAGTACCTTTCCTCTCTAAGTAGATGATATATTCTACAGCTGTTATCCTGTCCGTATATTTTTATATCTCGATTGGAGACACAAGTCGTGACTATTCTTAGGCCTTGCAGCAGTGGCAGCTCAAGAACTTCAATATTAATAGAATACCAACTTTTAGCTCCCGTGAGGAACATTAAGTCATGTGTGGGCTCCATTAAAATTAGTTTTTAGGGAAAAATGTATTTTAGAATAATGACTTTTTGGAGAATGTGCGGTTAAAAAAGAAAGAAAAGTTTTGGGTTACATGTAATATTATTTTATATAATAATGATTGGTTGAAAAGAAAAAAGAGAAAAATGTATTAAAATTAAAATGGAGCCCAATCAGAGGCTATGTAGAATATATAGAAGTTGTCTGGATAGATTTTCTATCAGCCATTGAGTAGAGGAAAGTAGATGAAAACTTTTCCTCCTAGAAGAGAAGATCCAAACACTGGATTTGGCTAGAAGATGAGCAGATATCACTATGAGGTTGCTTTTTCCAGCAACAAGGAGGCTCAACCTAATAGGCCAAAATATGAATGTCTGAAAAGAAATTTTGTTACATCAAAATACTCTCTCTCCCACTGGTTGGTAGCTGGTAGAACATATACAAAGTTTGCGTCCTAAGTAGCAGTGTCCTAACAAAATATAGCCTTTACAAGGACACAGCAGCCTAGCATCACCAAAATTATTAAACAACAGCGTATAAATAAATGCAAATGTATCCAGATAGATTCTGAGATATTGCTGAAATTTATAATCACTAGAATACACCTAATAAGTAATAATTTAAAGAATAATGCTATTTATCACTTGTGATGTAGTGGATCCCATATATCACAATTGGTGGTCAATTATATTTTTTTATGATCACCATTTGTGGGGGTGTCGCCTCCAATGCCACAGACTGGTTTTGAACAAAACTAGTGATAACTGATGAATAACATTACTGTAATTCAAAATATTAAATCCTAGTTCATTTATTGACAGTCTCTTTTTACTTCTCTAATCTGTTCTATAATCTCTCATGCATTAGTTCTCCTAATAGAAAATTTCAGCTCGATGGAAAATCCCAAGTTTAATGTTGTTGGTCCTGAAAAAGGCTTGTGTTGTAGTTTCAATGTTTTATGCAATAGTTTCTCCCCATAGAAAATTTTAGCTTGATGGAATATCCCAAGCTTAATGCTGTGGGTCCTGAACAAGCCTTGTGTAGTAGTTGAAGAGTCGATTGCTGTCCCGGGTGGAAATAGTGTAGGTGGTCATACTTGCTGACTTTTGAATTTATGAGGCATTCATGGTTGTCCCAGAATATCTAAGAGATGTCATTGGAACAACTTTGTAAAACACTTGTTCTCCTAGTAGATCACCTGTATAACATTGAAGAAGGTAACTCAATCACAGTGAATTTGGTTTTCTTAGCCCGACCAGGACGTTGAGTATGGCCTTGCAAGTACTATACTACTATCTCTTCCACCTTACAGGATGTTTCAATTTTGTCTCTTTCAGCTCAAGAATGCTTGAATCCGTGATGAAATGGTTTTTAAATGAGACCCTAGATGGAACTTAGAAGGGGTAAAATGTGAGATTGAAAAGAGATTTTATATCGCTAAAATATTCTGCCTCCCACTGGTCAGTATAAGTATTTAAATATAAGTTCCATTTTGCCGAAGTAGCTGCTCCCTGACAAAACCCTAATAAGGAATCATTAGCCTAGTGTCATAAAGGTTAATAAACAAAAGCATACCTATATAATGAAAGTATCTGAAAATATTCTAAGATACTGCTGAATTATAAAATATGGCAACCCTTCTAATAAATAAAAAAAATAACCTCTAGGGGTCAATTTCTTTGTAGTACTGGTGGTCTCTTCTTTGTAGACAACATATGTAAGGTGATTGTTTTAGAATAATTTGTTGAATAGATATGATGATAGAACCTGTTTCTGTAATTTCCTGTGCTGAGCAGCATGTTTCAGGCTAATAACATATTTGTTGATTGTTCTCTCATTTTTACATTGGATTCTAATTATGCATTTGCATTTATAGATAAATCTGTTATCCCGAAGTCGGTAAATGATATGAAACTTATACATGCTGGAAAAGTCTTGGACAAAGGCAAGACACTTGCTGAATCCAAAATACATGTTGGTGACTTTCCACAAGGAGTCATCACTATGCATGTTGTTGTACAGCCTCCTCTTGCAAAAAAGAAGACAGGTGTGTTCATATTCATTGTTTTGTATGTGAATTAGGCAATGTTTTTAAAACACTGCATCCAATTCAATATGAGAAGATTCCTCAAACTATTATTTGCATTTTGTTTACTGCATTATCTGATATGATGTGACTTTGATCCTTTTGTTCAATTGGCGGAAATGTAATCCCCATACAAGGAATTTCTTCCCCCTCATGTGGCGAAGTGTGCCAACTGCAAGCGTTGGAAGTTTGTTTAGACTGGACTTGTTGACCATTTAACCTAGTTTTAAGGTAGCTAAAGTCAAGGGTGAATGAAGTATTTTTGTCCATGATTGGCAGGATGAGTACATGCATTCTTTCTCTGTTAATGGTAGTTTTTTGTTATACTAGAGCACTCAAAATATTGCTGTTTTTGATCCAGGAGGTCCAGGTCAAGATCTTAAAGATCGAATTAAAACTACTTATAATAAGTGTGGTTGGTAGGTCATTTAAATTTTGTTTAGATTTTTTATGTTGGGCTATAGTATTTAGAATTTTCAAGGGGGTAGTGTTTGAAATTGGTCAGTTATATTTGCTGAATGTTTGGACAATAATGTGAATTTGGCCATTAGTGCCATCAAATTTAGCAACAGGGCATCAAAGCCAATGAGACCCAGATTCATCTAGGTTGAAATTGTAAGAAAATACAAAATTTACTTCTAAAGGTTGTCAAACCTATTCCACGTGAACTAGTGAAAGTTGCACTTACATCTCTTGTCACTTACCTGATGGTCAAAAGTAAGGGGATAAAAGCCAGAGATAAAGAATCATAGAACAACACAAAAAGTATTCATCAATTTTGAATTAAATCTTTCTGTGGCCTCTCTTTCCTAATCCAACTCCAACAGAAATTCCTCACATCCCATACTGAAAGTTGCACTTAAGTCTCTTGTCATTCCTGGTCGTGGAAAGCAAGTGAAAACATGTCAAAACAGAAGAATGAAAAAGAAACAGAAACTCCTCACATCCCTTACTGAAAGTTGCACTTAGTCTCTTGTCATCCCTGGTTGTGGAAAGCAAGCAAAAACATGTCAAAACTGTTGAATGAAAAACGGAAAATACAAAAAAATTGGCATTTGATCCAAGCCCTTCTGTGGTTTTTCAATTCCCCAGTTCTGACAAGGATTTCCTATTTCCCCTAGCACGTTTGGCTAAGCTTAAAAAATGAAAGTTAAATTTACATTTTGCCAATTATTTGCTTATAAACGTGTTTGGATAGATTACTTTTACGTAAAGCAGTTACTTCTTTTAGAAGTAACTCATACCTTGGTTTCAAAATAAACTTACTTCCATCTTAAAATTGATGTCATATTGGAATTTGTTTAGTGAGATTTTGACCAAGTGTCTACATGATCTTGTGTTTTTTCATAGCACTCAACAAAAAGGATAGAACCATTTTCTGATGCTGTTCTTGTGAAGGTTCTGAGCTAGGAAGATGGTGATTTAGTCGAATAGGAAATCAATTAATAGTTGAGAATCAGAATGTATTTGGGCCATCTTTTTGATACGTTGGTTAAATGAAATCTTCTTTTTAAAAATATGACTTTTTCATCATCTCATATGATTTTGCATTGTTATTTCCGTCTTAGGATGTAAGTATTTCTTTTCATTTATAAACATTGTGAGAGGATCCAACATTCAGCTTTCTAATTTTGCTTTGTTTCTGGTGCAGAAAAGAACCAGGAGAAACAAAAGCAGAACTCATGTTCATGCACCATCCTTTAGAACCAAAATCATACTGTGCAGTAGCATTTCTTTCTGATTGTACCTTTCTGGATGATGTTAGCACACTATTAACATTTGAGACAGCCCCTTTTCGAGAAAAGGAATAAAAAAATCCGATGGGTACTTGATAGTTTGAAAGGTTGAATTCTTGTAATTGCTTCTGTTTTCGTCGGGATTGTGATCATTTTCCAACATTTGGAATTGAGATGTACATGGTCGATCCTTTAGGCAATGCCTATTATATACTTGTTAGATATTATTGCTTACTTTACCAAGTTGCCTAGCTGATCAAACTTGATCAATGAATAATGTAGTTGTCTGAAGATGTTTTGTTTGTGTTTGGAAATTGGTAGAATTTGGTTTGTATTTAATGGATATGGACTTAAATTCTCATATTTGAAATCATATGATGAGAGGTGGTTATTTCTTAATTTTGTTTGTAGTGTGTTACTTGAATGGTAAGAGAATTCTCTTTTAAAAGTAGTGTCGAAAGTCTGATACTAATTTGGCTGTCATGTAATATTTCATAGAATTGAGTGATCTTTGAAGAATTAACAATTCCCTTGGTGTTATTTTGGGAATCAGAGCCATAAAATCCAGTGTTTCAAAAACCGGACCGGCTCGGTCGGAAATAATCGGGAATCGGGACCAAAATGGGTTCGGTAGGCTTTATAAAACATGTAATAAAAAACTAGTCCCAGAATCCATTAAATTGGCCGGTTTTTGGAAAATTTATTACTCGTTCCCAGTTTAACTGGTTCAACTTATATAAATGCATATACTTTTAAAATTTTTAAATGTGTGTATATATATACTTTAAAGTTTTTTTAATTTTTTAAAAATCACTGATTTGATCTCAATTTGACTTTGGTTCAAGTTCAATCTTTTGACCCTTGATCATTTCTCTTTTTTGGGTCGATTTTTAAGACATTGATAAAATTTGGAAAGTCAAAAATTACAAATTAATTTCATTCAATAAAGCTGCAAACTTGTCATTTTCTTCCCTAACTATGTTATTCTAAAATTGATTAAATCCAAAGTTGGAGCATCATCAATGCATCCCATGTATTATTGTTTAGGATGGCATGTAACTTGAAAGGCTTTTGGTTTATATGACATTGCCATTTAATAGATGCTTAAGTCTAAAATTGATTTTCAATGAACTGTGTTTACAATCAAGAATCATTCTTAAAGTGTTTTATTTTCTTAAATTAAAAATAAAATTATATCTAAGTCTAGACATGAAATATAAATATAGTCAGAAAACATAAATTTCGCTGAATTGACATGTTTAAATTGGTTTGTGTTTTGTAGTCAAATTTGCCATTTTTAAAATTTTAACACAATATGTCACATTGTCTATAAAGACAACTATAACCCACCATGATGCTACATTATAACACATTATTTGACACTGTAAATACAATGTGTTCCAGTGTATCACAATATGTTACATCGTATGTAACACATTCACACAAACACCAAACATGAGAATCATTGACACACATATTGACATGAACAAGATTGATAAAAAATACCATGAAATTTTTATTTTTTTACCTTTTTCCATGTGAAAGTTAATCAACGTCTTGATCAATTGTTTTGTTGTCAATCCAAGCCTCCATAGTTTATGATTTCCAAGCGTTCAACCAAAAATGTATCCAAGACCGAATTATAAATCGGGCTAATACGTGAAAAAAATAAAATAAAATTACACATGATTTTTTTTTTTAATACCTATTCAACATTTACTTCACTCATATCTACGCTTGAAGAATGAGTAATATATATACAAAGCGCAATCATTTTACCTGTGAATCACATTACTTGTTACAGAAAATGTAACACATTATGTTACATTGTAACCACGAAGAATATCATTAAACTAGAATGAACTCGGAGTCATTTTCTGAACTAACCGATTTTGAATACGACAAGTGATATCTATATCTTCAATAATGTGGATGCTGATTTTGTTAAGCATGCTTTCAACGTAGTAGGCCTCTTACTAGATTGTACACTGCAGGTGATTGAAAGATATGAAATATTTTATATTTGGTTGGAAAAATCAGTTTTGGTTATTTTTGAAGGGTTAGTTCATTCTTTGTAGATGGATTTTCTTCGAGAATATTTTGGAGTTTTGGTTGTTGCAGTGGAATTAATGTCAATGTGGAAATTGTTAGATTTTGGGTGTGACCCGAATTCTATGTTGAAGTAATTGAAGTGCTCGTCAAGAAGAATTCAGTTTGGAATTCTATTAGATAACTATGTCAAGTTGAACAAAAAAAAATAGCCAAAATGCTCGGCGCCACCTGTACCTGTTTCAATTTTTCCTATTTTTCTCTCATTTTTCATTTTAGACTCGGTTTACGCCCCCTACACGTTCCCTATAAATATTAAGCTATTCTATACAATTTTATAATGTGAGAAAATAGATTACTAGAACTTTAAGATCAACTGTATGTTTCTCCATTATTATTGGTATAATAAAATCTTCTAATTCATCTACCATGTTTTCTTGTCTTCTTTTATTTTTTTACTTGTAATCAAATAATTCATTATTGTGCCATATAATTTCAATATCTCGATCAAGTGGTTGATTTCATTTCAAATGGTATCGAGAGATACATGATTCTTGAATTCCCAACAATTGGTATAAGATATTCTTGGTATAATTAACACTACAAGTGGTATTCGAGCGATTCTGGTATCTTATTTGTTTCTCAACAACATGAATTCACAACCAGGATTGTCATTCCTCTAGCATCTTAATTTCAATCTAAACTTTGTACAACATCATTGAATTCAGCAAACTTGAATAATGCTTCACTCTTCTCTTTCAAAATACACAGCCATGTGTAACCGACACCATGACATAGTGCTAACCATTCGTGAGAACCAGTTCAAACAACCTCAACTTACGATTAGATGAACTCCTAAAGGGAAGAGATGTGATTTTTTGTATTGAGTAGAGCCATTTGTACGGAAAATGGCTACACCCTAGCTTACAGATACGCATGTGGCGAAAAATGAGCGGCCGGATGATTTTTTTTTTTTTTGGTAAAGATGGTGTGAGATGAAGTTAAGTGTAAATTCTGTAAGCCAGGGGTGTAAACGGGAATGTACATGTAGCATGACTATATATTTATTGTTACTCTATGAGAGATAAAAATTTACGATAAAGCAAGAAAAACGCATTTAACATTGATGAATTATACTTTTTTCATGCAATAAAATACTTAAGGGAATGATAATATACAATACTAGTTTAGTTATAAAACATACAATACTAGTTCAGTAAAACTGAGAAGTAGTGTATGTACTATTACCTCATCTCATACATTGAATGTTTCAATTAAGGTAACTCTCACTCTATTGGTAGTGTACAATAAAACAAGAAACTGTACACCTAACATTGATGAGTTATGCTTTTTTCATATTGAAAATGCTAAAAATAAAATAAAATTAGGAGGGTGTTTGGTGGGGATAAATTAGATTTTTAGTAGATTGTGATAAAAAAAAAATTGAAATGTGATTGAAAAGTTGTGGGACCCATGAAAGATGTGGTTAATATTAATTGATTGACTTTGACTTGAATTAAAATCAGATTTTAATCCAGCCCAAACAAGTTCTAGGATTGTCCTACATTAGTTCATAAAAGTTGAGCACTTTGATGTCATATCATAGATTATATTTATTTACGGTAAAGCAAGAAAATATGCATTTAACATTGACGAGTTGTACTTATTTCAGGTTCAAAAATGCTAAGCAAATGATAATATACAATATTAGTTCATCAAAACTAAGATGTCATACATTGCATGTTGCATTTAAGGTTACTTTCACTCTATCGGTAATGTACAATAAACAAGAAAACGCACACCTAACATTGATGAGTTGTACTTTTTTTTTTTTCACATTGAAAATGCTAAAAATAAAATAAAATAAAAGATTTGTCCTATATTTGTTCATAAAAATTAAGTGTTCTAGTAATTGTACTTTGATGTCATATCATATATTCCATGCTTAGTTGTAGTTTATTTCTTTATAAGGGATAAGAATTTACGCTAAAGCAAGAAATACTTATTTAACATTGACGAGTTGTACTTTTTTTTTTTCATGTTAAAAAAGGCTAAAGGAAATTATGTTATACAATACTAGTTCATTAAAACTTAGAAACGATGTATGCACTATTACGTCATGTCATACATTGAATGTTGTATTTAATGTTACTCTCACTCTATTGGGAGTGTACAATAAAAAAAGAAAGTGCACACCTAATATTGATGAATTACACTTTTTGCCCATTGAAAATGCTAATAGAAATTAGAAAGAAAAATATGCATTTACGATAAAGAAATATAGGACAAATTTTTTTTTTTTTTAAAACTATAAAAGTATGATAAACTATGCATATATTTATATTTGCTTCCTTTATAAGTGATAAAATTTACGATAAAGAAAGAAAAATATGCATAGATAAAAACTTACGATAAAGCACGAAAATACATATTTAACATTGACGAGTTGTACTTTTTTCACATTAAAAATGCTAAAGTAAATGATAATATACAATACTAGTTTATTAAAACTGAGAAGTGATGTATATTCTATTACGTCATGTTATACATTGCATGTTGCATTTAAGATTACTCTCATTCTATGGGTAGTGTACAGTAAAACTAGAAAATGCACACTTAACATTGATTAGTTGACATTTTTTTTCACATTCGAAATTCTAAAAGCACTTGGGATTGCTTACGTTTGTACTTTGACGAAATATCATACATCCATGCTTACGTTTACAATTGCTTCCTGAAGATTAAAACTTACAATAAAACAAGAAAATATGCATCTAACATTGTTTAGTTGTACATTTTTCATATTAAAAATGCTGAAGAGTATGGTAATATAAAATTCTAGTTCATTGAAATTGAATAGTGTATGTACTATCACCTCATCTCATATGTTGCATGTTGTTCCAGTTACTTTCATTCTATGGGGAGCACACAATAAAAGAGGTGATTATGCACCTAACATTGATGAGTTTTACCTTCTTCATTTTTTTTTTTTACATTGAAAATACTAAAAGAAATTAGGCTGTCCTATACTAGTTTTTAAAATTGAGCACTATAGCGTTTGTACTTTGATGTCATATTGTATATTTCATGCTTACGTTTGGTGTTACTTCCTTTCTGAGAGATAAAAACTTACAATAAAGCAAGAAAATATACATCTAACTTTGATGAATTAGTAATATACTATACTGGTTCATTAAAATTGAGTAATATAATATTTGTAATTTAACCCAACTCTAATTAGAAATAAAAAAATAAAAAAATTACTTAAGCAGAGCTTTTACATTTTTCTGCTTTGCCAAACATACTCATACAGGAGAGACAAAATTTCATCTATTTTATATCTATGACGCTAAATACGTAATAATAATGCTTTTTGTGCAAAATTTGGAATTGACAACCTCCCACCCCTTACCCTCACCCCCAACTCCACCTCTAACAAAAGGTTATGATGACGATGATTCATTTAAGTGTGAAATCTTGCTGTGAACAAGGCTAAGAATTAATAGAAGGAAGCTGATATAATTCGGATCTTTAGCCAAAAATTCGTCTGTTGAAGTATCTTTTTTTAAATTACGAGATTCGTATTGGATACCACTCAACAGTTTTTAAGTTATCAAATGGTTGTCACTTAACCGTTTTTAGTTTTGACCCTATGTGCGGAATTAATCAATTAAAAATAACAAGTCATTTTTAATTGTTTCTAGATGATTAAGCATACAAGTTCAATTATCTTATATTGAATTGCCGCAGTAATAAGGAAGGCAATAATAAATACCGATGTGATGACGGAGAAACCCGATTGGATAAAAACTTTGGGACCAAGCCAGTTACCTCAACTATAGACAATACTGAGTAAGTTATAGTCAGATGCTATCAAGCCAACTCCACTAGACTTCTCGATCTGTTTCCTGCTATCTTATCGCTCTCCTCATAGATTCTATTATAAGCCTCATGAATATCTCTCTCACTATCAGAATTTTCTTCTGAATTCTCAGTACTAATGCTATTAGCCTTCTCACTCCCCTTATCAAATTCATTCATAATTCTAGCAGTGAATGGAATATATTTTCCACTTTCTTCACGAGTGAATTTTTCACTCTGATTGTCCGAATTAGACTCGTCATCAGTAAGAATAGCATTCATATAGCCTTATTCGAATTTCTCCTATTGCTAGGGCACTGACTTCTAACATGGCCAAAACATTGACAGTTATGATATCTCACATATTGAGATCACCTTCTAGACTCATTTGAATCACATCGCTGTCTCTCCTTAGGTTTCTTTTTATTCCTAAGCATTTTTCGGATTTTTTTAGCAAAGTATGCTAATTCTCTTCATTAGGAGAATCTAAATGGGTAGAGTCAGAATCTTCATCTCTAATTGTGTTCAAGGCAATTAACTTCTCAATCTTAGATTTACCTAATGTAAGTTCACAAGTCTTGAGATATCCAACTAACTCTTCAATCTTAATGAAATATAAGTCCTTATTGTCCTATATAGTCGTAATTTAGGTCTAAACCTTTCTTATAGGGATCTAAGAATCTTTCTATCTTATGCTCCTGGTCTCTCACCTAGGCTGAAGCTAAACTTTACTATGTCATTTAACCTCACATAAAAATCATCAAAGGTTTCATCTTTCTTCATCTGAATTTTTTCAAACCTAGTGGTTAACATCTACAATTTAGAGTTCTTAACCGCCTGAGTTCTCTCATGTGTGGTTTGTAGGATATCTCAAACATCATTGACTACCTCATATATTGACACTCGCCTAAACTCTTCCTAGGGATACTGTCATAAATATGGCATGTAAGACTTTGTTATTCCAGTTACACTCATCTAAGTTCGCCCTACTCCAATTAGCAATGGGAGTGGGAATTACTTTATTCTTAATCGTAGAACTAGGTGCAGCCCTACTACTCACAACACTAAGCCAAATACACCCATTTAGGGATTTTAAAAAAGCTCTCATCCTAACCTCCTAGTATGCTTAATTACTGCCATTAAAATACGGCGGCGGAAAATGAATCACTCATCTAGATAATAAGGGTCAAGGAACGAATTTGGGTTCTGATACCAATTGAAATTACGAGGTTCACACCGGATACCACTTAACAGTTTTTAAGTTACCAAATGGTTGTTACTTAACCGTTTTTAGTTTTGACCCTGTGTGCGGAATTAATCAATTAAAAGCAACAAGTCACTTTTAATTGTTTCTAAATGATTAAGCATACAAGTCCAATTATATTATATAGAATTGCTGCAGTAATAAGAAAAGTAATAATAAAAATCGACATGATAACGAAAAAACGCAACTGGATAAAAACTTTGGGACCAAACCAGTTACCTTCACTATAGCCAATATGAAGTGAGTTACAATTAGATGTTATCTAGCCAACTCCACTAAATTTTCTGATCGATTTCCTTCCAACTCCAAGGTATGCCAAGATTTTCTACAATCATCTATTCCAAGTGGGATTCCAAGAACCCACTCTAAGGCATTGTGCTCTTCCTGTATTTGTAGTCCAACCTCTCTCAACCTCTAGCACCTTCTGAAGTTCAATTAGGAAAGTGTATTTCCAAAGGTGTTTAGGAAGTAGGTGTTATGGATTCAATGGATTTGATGTTTTCCCCAATTCCGTGGTTGTATAAAATTAAGAGAAAATAGATTATAGCAAAGAGGCACAATGAACAACCACCACCATTTTCGTAGGAGAGGGAATTAGGTTAAATGGGCTGGAAAAAATACTTCAAAACAGCAAAATATGATTTTTCGGATCGACTTGTCGCTCGAGCGACAGGCGAGCGACGCACTGTCACTTGAGAGAGAGCGTGGTGACAGTCATTCATTTTTGTCGCTCGAGTGCCAACTGGGTGAGAAGCTAGCAAAAATGCGGCGCATGTTNATGGGCTGGAAAAAATACTTCAAAACAGCAAAATATGATTTTTCGGATCGACTTGTCGCTCGAGCGACAGGCGAGCGACGCACTGTCACTTGAGAGAGAGCGTGGTGACAGTCATTCATTTTTGTCGCTCGAGTGCCAACTGGGTGAGAAGCTAGCAAAAATGCGGCGCATGTTTCTCCTCGTTTCTGCTCAACTTTTACAACACGCTACAAATTAATCATTTCGTCCATGGAATCACCAACACTAAAAACCTAACATTTTTCATCATAAAATCGCATCTGGATGTAGATAATAGCGTAAAATTCTCCCCTTTTGACGCCTATATATACATGTACTGAGAGAGGCAAGAAATTAAGTCGATACGAAAATGTAGATTCTATGCAAGAAAGTCGATAGACACAGAGCTGGACCTGAGGGGAGGCCCAAGAGGCCGTCGCCTCAGGCCCAGAAATTTTGAGGGCCCAATTTT
>CAIGRQ010188537.1:0-15139 GCA_903798375.1 Fraxinus sp. D2006-0159
TTCTTCGGTTGTTGTTGGATTAGGGAATCTGAAGATTTTTCTTCCATTTCTTTTGTGATGAGGGAATGCAAGGGCTTAATCTGAAGAAGAAAACAGAAGAGAATTGAGAAATGTGCAGAGACAATACAGAAAATCCATAATCTACATTAACAGCTAACCAACATGAAGCATAACCATATTTGGGCGTGATTTGTGCATTCCATCTGCAATGTCCCGATTCCGTTGAAGTAGTGAACTGAATGTCATGCTAATAAATATCGTCTTACATTTTGATACGTTCAATGGTCAAAAGACATCTAAAATTTTAGTGAATAGTCGAAAACATATATAAATATAGACATATAGTGTTTATTGGGACAATTAAATCCATAGAATATGTATGCGGTTACTTATAAGTAAATATTTTTGTTCACAAATTGCTTATTTTAACAAATGAGCAGCTTTTAAGTGAAAAAAATAACACATTTAAAAAAGAGGGTTGGAATTTTTACTTATGGTTGCTCGAACCCTAACTTCTTTCCTTGGGAAAATAGACTTCAAAAACAACTTTGGGGATGGATTGAGGATTTCTCGCGATAGTCAAGAGATAAGATTTGATAGGTTCCAGATAAACATCCCTAACTGCCACATAAGCTGAGTTTTACAAAAAAATAAGACTTAACGTTATTCTTCACCCGTGTTAGATGAAAATTGCATAACATTAAATAATGAATTAATTCAAATGAAGAGTCACTCATTTAATTGAACCTATAAAATGTAGCCACTTGAATTGACGCTCTAGCACCACTTATACTAGATAGTAGCATTCTAGAAACAAATTTGAAGAGTAATAATATTCATCTTTTAACTATACTTAACAAATAACAGTTTAACACTATTTAGAAATATCAAAGACACTAGCATCAAATTTAATTTTGCTAAGCGATGGAATGCCTTGATCTTTGAGCAAGTTGACATGAGTTTTGAGATGTTAAGCTAAATTTTCTAAGTTAAGCAATACACCAGAAAAAACTCCAACAGTTTGGGAGGTCCAATGGTTGAGAATGTTCTTGTGAAGCCCATAACGCGAGAATTCAATTGGCTGCTTCCATCAGATGTGGCGGATGCTGGCCGACTAACTTTGGAACAGAGGGCAAAGAAGGTCGTTGTCTGATCATTCCAACTGATCAACTAAAAACAATATACATATGAAGATGTTCAGATGCATGTGTGATCATATTCTGAACAAAAATAAGAGACAAACATATGCCAAACAAATGGATCCGACATGAGCCGAGCATAAATTGAGAAATTAATGAACTAGATTATTGGAGCATATGGGCTTAAAGAATTTTCAATGTACATGTGTAATCCAGTCCTAAGTAGCGCATCAAATAGAGTGATATATCTCGTTCCCTCATGTTATAACTTTTCAGTAAAAACAGATAACATCAGAATGTTCACGTCANGGCTTAAAGAATTTTCAATGTACATGTGTAATCCAGTCCTAAGTAGCGCATCAAATAGAGTGATATATCTCGTTCCCTCATGTTATAACTTTTCAGTAAAAACAGATAACATCAGAATGTTCACGTCAAACAAGAACAGTTATTTTTCTTCTTTTAGTAGTCTTGAGTCTTTCCATTTAGTTAGTTATCAAAATAATATAAAACACCCACTGGAAAACAGAAAAAGTTCTTGACTTATTTACTTTGTGTCCATTAACCTAGATTACAGCTTATGTCTCCTAAATTTATCATTTTGTGAAAGTTAGGTACGACGCTACAATGAATCAGATTTTTTTTACTGTAGGAATCCATTGTGCACAATTTTACATTGTAGCTGCTTCTGCCAGCAAATTCTATGGTTTTCTGATGCTGCTGCTACTTATTTTCAGCAGTTATTCGACATCATCATGAAAGAAAACCCATGCAATCCTAAAATTTTGAACCAGTGTTCGGGCCAACTTAAGTGTTTCAGAGGGGGTGGACGAAATAAGAAGAACTCTGAAACAATTTACAGTACTACATCAAGCCGTCATGTACTATCTGCTGAAAGCATCATGAAAATAGAGAGACAGAGATTGCTTGTGCATCCAGCCTCTGAGAAAATGGGTGGTTTCCACTTTCTGGCGATTCTCATGAAAAATCAAAGGGGTGAGAAACTTGTTTAATGTCTTCTTGTTGCTGAGGAGAAGTTCTGTAATGAGCAATTTGATTATTCAGAAAATTGCTTGGTGGCTGTTATCTAGTTCCTTCGACAGCTGGTACTTCGTTTCAAAAAGTTGTCAACATTTTTGCTTAGTCACTTCTTGTCCTTGAGAGGATTAGTACAGAGAAAGGGAGGACCAATATCCAGAGAAATTCAGTGGAGGTGGAAATTCTAATAAATCTACAACCTTCTGAACTTGCACATGAGCAAGAACTACCCTTCTGTCAAGTTATTAAATTTACAGGGACTCAAGTCATATTGGACAATGTTTCATCAGTTAAAAAGATTCATTATGTCGATTTTGGGATCAGAACGGGGCTCACATTGGACAATTGTGATGCACGCTTTTGCTAATCCTTAAAACTTTTTGTTGGAGCTTCTCAAGATAACTGCTTTTGGGACATCAAGAAATAGGTTGAAGAGAGAGGTCAGTGGCTTTCATCTTTTTGAAAATCGATGAATTTACCTATCTCATTTAAAATTGCATTTTCAGAAATAAAGGACGTTAAGAAGGATATGTTCGAGTTGGAGGGTGATGAAATGGGTGGCCGTGTTCTTGAAGATGTGTCTGTGGTCCTCGTTATCATGGCCAAATCATTTAGAAAGTCAAATGAGAGGGATAAAAAGGACTTAATCCGTGTGTGATGGTGGTAACTGAAGTCGAAGTAAATACTAATACGTTATCTTCCATTGACCGTTTTATGAGGCACTCGTTCTTTTCAATAGCATGTTTGATTGCCTCCAGAGTTGTTTGGAACAAGACAACCAATTTAGAAAGGCAGCCGAAGAAGGGCATATATGGAAAATGATTCAAATATTATAAATCAAAGGGTGAAGACAAGATTATTCGGAATGTTAAGATTGATTCTTGGAGGGAATTGTTTCTGAGGTGTGGTAATGTGGAAACAGAGTTGAGCCTTTCAACTTGTGTCAAGCAAATTTGTTAATTAAGAGATCTGGTTACTTGAGTTCGTGTACTCTATAACATGAATGGAAATTCCACGGTCGTGAAGTGGAAGGGAATCCCAATGCTGTCTCTATCTGCCTGGAAGCTTCAACATGATTGATGGACACCATGCTATACTACCAGGAAAAGTTGGAACGACCTTTGAAACAAAAGGGTGCCTATTCCTGAAACCGACAGATGGGTATGAGGTATACATTTTTTATAGCGATTTTTAGATAAAGTAAAGAAATTAGAAAACAAATCTGTCGTTAAGTCCGGCTTGCAGAACCGTCTCGGTACTTTTATTGAATGTAACATTTGTAAAATACACTATTACTGAGACAATGGTGTTTCTTGAATTGTTCTATGTTAACAGAGTTTGATTTTCTTAACAAATTGAATGAATTGTCCCATAACGTGTTCAAACTTTAATCAACGACGAAACCAAAAAATTAAAGTCCTTGGCTGCACTACATTGTTGAATGTTCTATTCCATTGAGAAATCATGCTTACACTTGTATATACTGATATATCAGATGAACAAAACCAATCATACAGATCAAAATAAAGCAATGCCAAACTCGTAATAAAAAATCACAAAGTATATTGACATCCTACTTATATAATCGACTTGAAGTACTTTTACTGTATTTTCTAAAATGAAACAAATTGATTCTAGGTTACAAAAATTGACCTAGTTAGGAACCATCCAAAAGGGTGGTGGTTCAAATCTCTCTTGATCGCAGTCAAAGAATGGCTCAATACTTCCATCTGTCAACATGAAGACTCCCATATCATGACCTCCGTAATAGATATCCTCGTCCATTCTATCCCAATAATCATCAGTAAAGTAAATTGCACTCGCCTTGCAACTCGGATACTCCTTAACCTGAACTGAGGCCGAGTGATTTCCACCGATGAATAGCGCAACATCATTCAGTGATTCTACCTGCATCCATTGTTTCAGTTTACAATCAAGTTTATAGACATTGAATCCTACTGTTTTATATGGACATACTAGAGGCTGAGATGAATAATCTGTAAGAGTATCTCCCTCATAAACGACTTCTCCATCATACCTAACGAACTCCCCGATGTACCTCACAACAAGTAACAAATCCTGACAGGATGAAACTAGATACCATTTCGAAGTATAAAGATCCCTCGGGTAAAAATTTTGGGCTTCTATCAAATTTCTTGGACAAGGAACTTGAATAATCATCTTGCTTTTTTGAGTAGATTCTTTCAAGTCCCATATTTCGACCGAAAGCCCACACCCCAATGCACAAAGCAGATTCTCATGGCATATGATATCATCATATGACTCAAGTTCCCCATGAAGGCCAGTCCATCCACTGTCTCCAGGCCTACAGAGAGCAAGCTTCGACTTGCAATGCAAGTTATACATGGTAATCACTGCGTAGTTCATGTTAGAAGACGGAATACCAGATAAAATCGCTTTTACCATCAACCATTCTTGAAGAGTCTTCAAAGAGTAGCAAAGAGAATCCTTTTCACCCTTGTATTGGATTTCAAATTCTTCATTCTCTATTTCACGAATAGCTTGAATGTGCGGGAAAGTTTCTTTTCCGGGCAGTTGAAAACGGGTCTCTGAAACAATATCCACAAGAAAAGGGTCTAATTTCTCGTTCAAAATCACCAGCCATCCATGAGAAGACCCTACACAGCGACAATCTTGAAGGGATTGTAAAACATCCAATTGAAAGACACTATTCTCTGTCAAACTGAAGAAAGAAATACGGCTTTCTCCCTCTTTAGAAAAGATGAGAAGTGGAAATTTCATGTTGTAATGAATGAAAAAAATCTAATTCTGAACGGTCTCAGGGCTGAAGTCTTCTTATATAGAAGGTTTTAAAGAATCCTACTAAGAACAGGAGTGCAAAAGATTTGTGAAAGAGGAGAAAATTAAGGAAAGTTTTGTATTCTGAGAATAAATATGGTAAGTACAAGCGCGAGAAAGGTTAACAATTTTGAGATTAAATATGGTAAGTAAAGATTTGATCGATATGTCAATTTCTTTTTATTTTCTTAGTCCTATGGGTATTTATATCAACACCAAAATTTTTATTTCTTATCCTACATATTAATTAAATTTAACGTTCTTAATCTTTGCTAATTATGACATTTATGTCCCTACCGATTTTTCATGTCATTCTCAACCTTAAACTTTTCAATAGTTAACACATTTTATATTTGATAAATGTTTTATGTTCAAAAGTTCATTACAATGGCGTGAAACAAATTATTTTTCCATCATATTTTTAAAAAAAATAAATAAAAAGTGCGAGAAAATATTTTCCGTCATTTCAAAGCACGAAAAAAGATATTTTGATATAGATTATCACCAAGAACGAGACGTACTAATTAATGGAAGGTTAAAGATAAGAATTCGATGAAAAAAATTAAATAAATAATTGTTACAACGAGTAAAGATTGAGAAACTTAACTACAAATAAACTGTGGCGTAACAAATAAAAATTGTGATGACAATATAACTACCCTTTCAGTATATTTTCAATGTTTTTACTAGGGTTGTAAATTTCAATTTTTGTGGAGAGTATCTTGATCAAGTGTCAAGATTCTCAATCCTAATCGAGACAATTAATGTTACGAAGTTTTAACAGTGCACATATATAAATTTCAACATGTCAAGAAATTATTTGAGAAATAAATGACTACTACATTTAGGCTAATAAATTTTGTTACTTGATTGTAATATTCTGTTATCATCATAAACAAGTATTAAAAAATTTAAAAATCCTTGACGTTATCTTATTTCTAAAATAAAAAATAAATATACGAAAATAACATGTAGTAACACTACACTATCCTATGTCTATGCTATAATTTTCATGGGCCATGAATCAATCCTGGCCCTTGAATCTGTCACTGAATAGCATGATCTATGTTTTACCCTTGTTTTGTTGTTGTGCATTTCTTTCGATTTCACAACTTGCCACCGGGTTTGAATATTTAAAGGGCAAATGTGGAACTGCCTTAACTTGTGCAGTTGACAGTCAAATTTATGTCAGATATAATGGCGTGAATGAATTTGCAACTATCACATTTTTTCTAAAAATGAGGAAAAAATGGCACCAAACAAAGTCTTAACTTGAACTACACACTTAGCGCTTGTTTGGTTCTAATTTTTACCTTATTCTTAGATGAATTCGGATCGTTATATAATGTAATCGTCTAACATGGGAGCCGATTTTTTGATCGAAGTTGAATAAATTATCAATTTGCCCTTTGAAATGAAATTCATTTTGAGAGAAGTGATGGCAATTTCGTGAAAAGCCTCATGCCAACTCAAAAGCTGCTGCACAATTGGATCGATATAATGATCATAAATTTTATTCTCATTTTTTTCCAAAATGGTTGTCAAACAGGTCTTAATGTGGTATCTTACCTAACATTCCATAATCTGATTTTTCTCTTTTGAATGGTGAAGTCTCAGGACTAAAGTCTAATATACAGAAGGTTGTAAACAATCTTACTAAGAACAAGATTGTGAAGGATTTGTGGAAAGATTCTTTAAACAAGAAAACAATAAGGGAGCTTTTAGACTTTTGAAGTCAAATATTTGAGATTTAATATTGTCAAGTATATACCATTGGAATTTAATGTCTTTAATATGATTTTTAATAAATGTGAGATGGAAAAATCCTCAGGTGCAACTATTCAAGTACAATATGTGCATAATAAAAAGTAATGACATTTAGATAGGGTGCGATCCGTTCCAATCTAAAATGGTGCAATTTGATTGTTAAAATGAATTTGTGATTTCAACTATTGAATAAGGGCACATTGAAATCTATAAATTGGTCCCATTTTATTTCATTTTCTTTATCCCAAATCAATTCGAAATAATTGATTCTAATTCATTCTTTCTCCAATTCTATCAAAATAATTTACAAATTATTTTTGAGTTTTAGGGTTTGATATTTTAACGTTTCGATATCACCTTATTTAAAAGAGTACAGTCAAGCTCGGGTTAGGCCAACAAATTTAATATTGTGTTATATTAATTTTGAAATAGATATTGTATCATAGGATACAGACGTCAACTCCTGCTAGCACCAGTGCAAAAGGTGAAATATGTCTTAAGAAAATTCGTATCCAGATACCTCATTTCATTTAATCTCTTTCCAATTTCTACATTTTCTAATGCTTCGTTAAGTTTTTATTCTGCTCATCTTCATGCATGTGTCTTGGTTTAAATATATCGAAACTCTATTCGATAATTTGCAATTATGCGCCAGTTTTTTCTCCTTTTTTGGGTCATTCTAAACTATTTTATGCACATATTATGTTTTATATATTGAATTTACGTACTGGTTAAAGCCAAAATAGGTGTGTGATAAGCTTTCTCATCTCGTTTATTTAACTTTGACACTAGGATTGTGTCACGTGTGATGTGTACCATAGATCCTTGTTAATTAATCTATTAAATGCATTTACACGTGTGGTTACTTACATTGTAAAAGTCGATAACGGCACATGTAATGGGATGTTTGGTACATTTGACAGGACCATAGCGAACAAGATTGAAGTGAAAAACTCTGAATCTTATCCATTTTACCGTGCATTGAAGTAATGTTTCAAGACAGAATAGAAATATTTCCTAGAAAACACTCAATTTAAAGAAAGGTAGGTCGAATAGTTTGAGGAACAATGATAAGAATGTGCATAATGTTTCACATTCCACATCAACCATCCACAAAATATTTCCAAGTTAAATGTTGCTTTAGTTAACAAGAGTCATTTTCAATGGTTACAAATTCCATCTTTTCAAGACTGCAATTTCAATCCCTCCAGCGGAATCCACAGTTTGGGTTGCAGCATACGAAGAACAAAGTCATGCCTTCTTCTCCCCTAGCAGTTGCCTGCACAATAAAAGAACATCAATAAAATCCTTTTAACCCGGTGTGGTCATGTACATTGGATCTAAATAGAATGCCTAACTTAGAGACTTTGCAATATGCCATGAATGATAAATGAATAACTTTCACCAAAGCAGTAACGATGTCGACTCAACTTTGTCAGGATATATAAAGGAATGTTAGATACAGGTTGTTGGAGACTCGGTTCAACTCAACTTAGTCAGGCAGATATGTGTTCAGACTGAGAAAGACTTCTGTGCTCCAACTAGTAACAACTCTCACAGACGGCATAATAACAATGTAGAGAGGCAGCAATGTTTATAAACTTGTAGCTTCCAGTAATAAAATTTAGACCAGCAATAATACCTGAAAGAAAACAGCTTCTCCATGACCACAATTGGAACAGCGAACTGCTTTCGTACGGGGAAGAGTGGGATCTGCAGCTACGTCCTGCAAGACCTGGGTGCGCTCCCCAGCAGAATGGTGTATCTCATTTCTGTAGACACAATTGTTATCAGCAACCTCCTGCATGGATGAATGTTCAAATAGAAATTAAACATTAAATGAAATCTGCCTACCATCCAAAGCATTTTGCCTAAAACGAAGAATCTATTAACAAGAATAGACAACTACAAGCCACCAAAGAAGAATTGGGGTTAGAACTTGTATGGAGCTTGTCAAAAGGCTTTGACAGTTTGAAGGTGGTTGAGGACCATAGGTCATATATATTTTTAAAAAAAAGAGAGAGAGAGAGAGAGACACCTAATCAAATATCTATCTTCACACACTCCGCATATTTGATGAAGCTAATCTGGAAAAAGCGAGAGATGTTTTGGCCCACAGGCAGGGGCAAAGCCAGGACTTGGATTTAATGGGGGGCATGACTTACATTAACGGAAACGTATTTAAACAGAACAATAATATGGTAATTTAAAATTCTTGCAAGTTTTTATAATTGTTGCCCATGGATTTTCATACTTTCTAAAGTTTACATTGATGTTTATCAACTAATCAAAGAAACACTTTCAGATTTATGAAGCCACATCACTATCACATAAAAAAAATATACAAATTCTACAGTTTTCCAGCTAGAATAAGTTGATTTCAAAATATTGCAGTTTTATTTATTATATTTTCCGTTAGTACGAAGGAATTCATTTTAGAAATAGGCATATTTTCTAATATGAATATCCTGAAAAATTAGTTACTGAAAACTGGAAATGCAGAAGAAGAAGAAGAAAAAAAGGCTGTATAAAACCAAGAATTATTTTATTTTATTTTTTTGCAGCTTTTTTTATTACAATACTGTAATCAGCATTTATGAAAAAAAAAAATAGATAAGAATATAAGTGCAGTATTAATTTCAATTAAATGAGATTTTGAACAAATCCATCAACATCCAGTCAGCTAAGTGCTTAACATAATATATCTATGCAGTCAAAGAGCAGCAAAACAACATAACAAAGGGTTTCCAAGGCACAAATTTATTTTTTCATGTGATCCCAATCATGCCCAGACAATAAGTATGACATGGACACAAATATAATTGTCCTTCTGCCCAATGGAAACCAAAAAAAAAAATGGCAAAATAAATCGAAACCAACCATAATGAGTACAAAGCGAAAAGCATTGAACAAAGAATAAACTTTTATAAAAATAAACAAGGCGAGCATGTACAATTGTCAGTCTCTGGGGTACTGTTTGGTAGTATTGAGTAGAGTTCATAAACATGAAAATATACTAAGGTACAACATCTCAAAATTTAGAATGTAAAGTCTCGCCAATGTCAAATTCCCTAACTTTGTATAATCTAATGTAACATGAGCGCATCTCTGTATGCTGGGGCCTGGGATGTCTAGATTTAGCATCAGAATATTTCAAGATTTACTCAAGCGAAGGAGAATAAGCATGTCCTACAATTAGATGGACATTAATGGTTATGTAGTGAAATATTTATTGTTCCACAAAGGCAGGGATATCAACCTTCCCTTGTATCAAAAGATGGAGCTTCAGTTAATTGTATCTTTCCTCGATAAGAATCAATGAAGTTTCATCTTAAATGTCTACCCAGAAAGTTGTTATGTGTTACAAATTAAAATGCATTCAAGATTCAGTTCACTGAGATGATTTCTATAAGAACATTTTGTGAAGACTATTACGTGAGATTATATAAGGAACTTGCCATCTCAAACAAAGGGTTGCAAAAATATTCACTTCAAATCTTACATGGTAAATGCAGATACGCATCTTTAAATGTATTAGAAGTTTCAAAACAATGCCAAGAAAGCTGCATCCATCACTTAACTAGGATGAAAAATTCAAAAGACTTTCTTTTAAGCATCCTTTCCAAATGATTTCCACTAGATTTATGCCATTAGAAAACACTAGACACTGAATAACCACAACAATTAATCTGTAGTAACACTAGCAACAATTTCATAACTTCAACTAGCATTGAACAAACCAGCCAAAATAGTTTATATTTAACTCACCCATGCCGCAAGCAGGGTGACCAAGGCCCCAAGGATCCACCTTTAGTATACATTACCCATACATTACCATTTTCTTTCACATACAATTATATGAATGAGAAAAAGAAAACCAATAAATCAATAAGAAGTTAGGTTTTTCTGGGTCCAATTAATTACACAGTTTTTAATTAACTGCCCTCACTACGCCTTCAACAATGAGATTTCAAAAGACGAATCTTTCTCCACTGCTTCCTGATGAATGCTTGATAGGAATAAAAACCTGGGTTTCCCAGCATCCAATCGACTCATACCTCCAAAAGGATTTCACTCCAAAGATGCTTTTAATTGCTCTGCTCGGTCATATATATCTTCAACATCAATCAATCAATTAAGTCCTTAGTCTCAAAATGTTCTAATCCCTAAGTCTCAAAATGGTCTAATCCCTAAACCCTACGTCTAGTATTGCTCAATGTTCACATAAACAATCAGATTGATTAAAAAAAAATGCATAGGAAACCAGAATTTTGTGCTTTTGAGAGAGAGAAAGAGAGCTGGGACCTGATGATCACAATTGCGACAAGCATAGAGGAGGATTTTCTGTTCTTTGTCTTCCCTTGGGTACAATATATTGTTACTGCATATATATAAACACGTTAAAATAGCTACTCAGAGGTGATTTTCCCAATTAAAAGTAACAAATAACAATTATAATAGCAAAACCTGGAATTTACAGTACAAACACAAACACCCACTCTCACTCATAAAATGTGTATGAAGAAAGCAATGACATACCATTCCCGACAAAATTTCATGGTACTCATTTTGGAGAGTTATCGGATTTTCAAGTTATTGCGCGTCTTTGTGTTTGATTTTCTTGTCTCTCCTTCTCTCTCTTGCTCTCGCCCTCGTTTTTGCTGGTAATTTGGGGATGGTGGTGTACATCTTCGTTGGGGAAGGATGGGCCAGTTTTTCTCCGGAAGGCCAAAGTTTGGGCTTTGCCCTTTGGGCTTTTAGCCTTCAGCATTGTGAGTTTGAAAAGAGGAAATTACATGTAACACCTCTAAATATATAATAATTCTTATAATACGTTATATCAATTTTTATACTTGTTCTACTGCATTTTTTAGAGTAAAAAGTGAAACACAAAAACTACACAAACACATTAAATTCTTATATTGGCAGCATCTATTACTCCGACAAACAAGCCATAGTAAATTTCACAATACCCAACCAAAATCCCCAAATATCAGCCCTTACTTCAATAAATCCCAAATTACAAAGAACAAAAAACGTCAAAAAATTTCCAAATCATACAATCAAAAAATCCCAAATCATCTTGCTGATCACTCACCTTCAACACCCATGCCGTGAAATCCATAATCTCTATTTCCAGAAATGATCTTTATCATTCTTTGTTGTTGATAATCACGTTATTTGTTCAAGAATATAAAACCCCTTTCGAATTGTAGATCATTACAATTGGAGGAAGGTTTGGCATGCAAATTTGGAAGATATCGGTCTACAATCCAACATATTTAGTTGAATAATGACTTCACCCAGTCGACGTAAGACTGTGCGCTAGGATGTCCATAGAAGATTCACCAATAAAGGGTATCCAAATCGCCTATGACCCATGGGTTCAATCATTACCATGTTAGTGTTGAATGAATGAATGAATGAAATGTCAGACCGTTGGTGGTGTATTTTTTGGCAGCAAAACTATTATGCTATTTATAAGCTTATATGAATTATAGTATTATTCGTATATCATGGTTAGAAACACGTTTCTTTCTTTACGCAAATTCCATATTTCATATAAGTTGTATTTGACATACCATTTCGTGGGTTACATATGAGTTTTAGGGCGAGTGGTAGGTAGAATTCCATATTTTTTTCATTACAGTCCTATACAACTTCAATTGTGTTACAAAAACCTAAATTTTTAAATCAAGTTACAGACGCAACGGTCATAAAAACATCAGGTGTAGTGTCACAAATCAACCAGTGTAATATAAAGACAGCCATATCAACTTGTTTCAATGGGTAGCGTCCTCCAAGATTTTAAAGTATTATGTGTAGTTGGAACAAGATGGTCAAACATCCATTTCATTTATGCCTGATATTGTGTACATTAAACCTGTTGAATAGATACCATTTTCTTCTTCTTTACATAGCAGCCAAAGTGTACTTAAATTTGTTTCATCTCAAAACGAACATAAATGAAATTTTATTGTGAATGACACTATAAACATAATCAATGGATGCTTACTGATTTGTAACAGGTTACATGAATCATATTCATCAATCAACATTCTAAACTTTAATAACATTATGTCATCGGCACCTGACAATCCTTTTGCAAGATACTTGTGTTTACATTAGAGTTCCGTACCCCTTCTGTGCTTCTATATCTTTTCCGTTACAAAGTCAAAATTGAAAGATGTATACTGAAATCAATTTTTAAGGGAATCATTAGCATCTACCAAAATCATGTCATTGAGGAAATTCAACGAAAAATTACACAGACAAGAAGATTACAATGTAGTGATTAGGTATCAGAACATATTACATATGTGTGTTGAGTCTGATTTTCTCAATCTAGTTGTTACAGAAGAGGATAGTATACTAGAGGCGAATATACCATTGTTCACTAGCACCATTGTTGCTATTATTGCATCATCAATTTCTTGGTTTGATCTCACCTATTCAGCATTATCAATTAAATACATCCGTTTCTAGTCTGCAAGCTTAATTGTGGGTATAGTTATGGGTGTAATATGGAAAGATTTGGGTAAAGTATTTGTGCTGTTCTTTTTAAGTAATGTAGTTAGGGATGGCAATGGGGCGGGTATGGATTGGGTTGGTCAATCTCACTCCCGTCTTCGGGTATTTTTCTTATCTTACCCCATACACATACCCGATTAAAGCGGGACGGGACGGGATTGGAGCGGGGCGGGGCAAGTCCCTTACCCCATTTATAGCCCCATTTATGTTTTCTTTTAATTTTTTTTTATTTTATTTTTTTGTTTTATTTTGTTTTATGTCTTTTGTTAGTAAATATTATTATTTTTTTACTAATTTGTTAAAAGCAATTTATATTCTCTTTAAAAATGATAATAAATTTATTATTTTTGTTCGATAAAAAACTTAAATTTGAAATTAATTTTAAATGGGGCGGGGACTATGATTCCCGTACCCACTTCGAGGTAATGACCCTCGCCCCATCCCCGTCTCGAAAAATAAATAGAATAATGAAAATGAAAATTTTAATGTGTACCAAACAGAGACTTAATAACATTATGTCATCGGCACCATTGTTCACTATACTAGAGGCGAATATACCATTGTTCACTAGCACCATTGTTGCTATTATTGCATCATCAATTTCTTGGTTTGATTTTGAATTCCCACCTTCTCAGCATCATCAATTAAATACATCCTTTTCTAGTCTGCAAGCTTAATTGTGGGTATAGTTATGGGTGTAATATGGAAAGATTTGGGTAAAGTATTTGTGGTGTTCTTTTTAAGTAATGTAGTATTTCCAAGCTTTATTTTATTTAAAGTAGTAAAAAGTGAATTTTTATTTATATGTGAGTAGTTGTGATTTTTCCCTTTGGAAAAATTTCATTAATTAATAAGACATTAAGTATGACCATTTTCGAAGCTAAAAAATAAGGCTTATTTTTTCAAAAATCAGATTTTAATTTTATTTATTAAATAATTAATTAAATATATTTTATTAATTAAATATATTAGGGTTACAATATTATATAATTTATTGTCACGGTTATGTATTAGTCACAATCACAAACAACAAATTTTATAGCTTACAATTTATTTTTCGATCACAAAGTAAATAACTTAATTGATCACGTATAATCACAAATTTGATGATCTACGTGGTCACAAAATATCAAATTAATTTTTCACATATTATTAAATTAATTGATCACAAATTATTTTTCGAATACAAATGCAAAAAATTATAGGTCACAAATTACAAATTTTATAGATTACAAATTATTTTACGATCGTCAATCATAAATTTTATAGATCACAACTTATTTCATGATACTAATTATCAAATTAATTGATTTCAATTTATCAAAATTTAAGTCACAACTATAAATTTAATCACAATCACACAATTTCTGGGTCACATATTATTCACTGGTTACAAATTAACAATTTATTGATCACAACGCACAAATAATTGATCACAAGCACTCTTTCCAACCCACCCCACCCCACCCCACCACATTCATATCGCCACCCCACCAACAACAACCAAAAGCCATGCACCTCACAGCACCACGAGAACATGCAACCAACAGAAGCACCACTGCCTACACCGTCGTCACCACCACCGTCGTACCATCACCGACATCACCACCCACAAACAATCACCAACAAATCAAAAACCACCAACACCACTACCAACTTGAGATTGCTACATATCAGATAACCTCCACCCATATCAGAGTATCTACACCACCACCACCTTAGCACCATCGCCTACATTAACACCAATTGCAAACCGCAAAAATTTTTTTTTTTTTTTTGAATTGTTGAATAATTTAGATTTAGTTGCATTTTCCCATCGAATTCATGCTATATAGGCCATGAAC
>CAIGRQ010188675.1:0-11323 GCA_903798375.1 Fraxinus sp. D2006-0159
TGTTGTATCTTGGGAGGCGATTGACATCAACTGTAAGCACTATAGCATGCCAAAATCGTCTTAAGGAAATAGAGTCGAACTCTAGCCTCAATCTACTGGTTCTGCAATTTCGTTAAGCGTTTATTCAGTTTGCCATTTCCTTCTCTTAATTTCTGATTTTGTTACATATCTCACATGCTAAATACAATTTCTAACAAATGTAACCATAAAATCTCCAGATAGCCCTAGTCGAGTAAATGTTATTGATGGTAATATCCCCGATATCACACACGGGGATCAACAAAGTATTCTACCTGCACTAGATGCCCAAGGATTCCAAAATTGACAACCAATCAATTCATAAGACTATTATCACTATGTGCACAAACTAAATAGATAATAACCCCACAATCATACCAAATAACATGAAGTCTATACTCATGACGAAAATAATAAAATAGTTTCACTGTAGCCTTCATAAAATATTAAATAATGTTATGTGTACATTCTCCCTTGCAACATGGTTGCCACTACCCCCATGTGAAGGAAATCTGTGCAGTAATATAATGGATGAGTTTAAAATCAAGAGTGTAGATGTTACCATATGGAAGAGTGTAAAAAATGTGTAAGGAAGAGCGTGCATATAGAATGACTGTGAAGTGTTTAATACTTATGAGATACCATGTTGGTTCACTGTAGCTGGCTACCTATATCTTATCTATGAGAAATCCCAAACAGTGGACATGTTCAAGGCATACAAGATTGAAGTTGAAAAACAACTCTGTAAAATAATTTAACAACTCAAATCTTACCGTAGTGCTGAATACTATGATATATATGACGGATCAGGAGAACAATGTCCAGGGTCTTTTGCTAAATTCCTAGAAGAATGTGGATTGTCCCTTAGTACATCGGAATCTCTTTAGGTAGAAGTACTAAAGACTACAGCTTAAATTCTCAACAAAGTTACAAGTAAAGCAATTGTTTAGTGGTTACAAATATATTTTTTTTAAAAAAATTCCACTATTAGGTCAATTTTTGTAACAGGAAATAACCGACTCCTTGAGGATGTAGAGTCTGCAAATGAGATAAGGTTATAAGGTTAATGATTTTTTTCTTGGAAAAAGAATATGTATGTATTTCGTATATTGCAATTGAAAATGATCAGGACCATGGACAAATTCTTGCTTTAGATCTTATTTAAAAAGAAATTTCGGATCAAAGCAATATTACAAAATCCCCGATACACAATCAAGATGTTGTTCCAAAAAAAACTAACTCAGTAACATAAGAACAAATTCCATTAAAGAAATCTACTATAAAAAAGTAGAAAGACCATTTCGGATGACTTTACAGTCTTTCTCCAAGAAAATAAGAATGGCATTGATTAATGAAAGAAGAACTGATCAATTAACTTTCATCGAGACATGCAAAAGAATAATTCTAAAGAATGGATTGATGTCATGCATAAAGAGATAAAGTTCATAAGTAACAATGACGTTCGAGAACTCATCCTATTGCCTGAAGGTGCGAAACTCATTGGTTGTAATTGGATATTTAAAATTAAGAGGGATTCGAAGGGTGATGTGGAGATATATAAAACTCGTCTTGTTGCAAATGACTTTACTCAAAAGGAAGACATTAACATTAAATAGAATTTTTCTCTGGTTTCTATGAAAGACTCTTTTAGGACAATCATGACATTCGTGACACATTTTGATCTTAAGTCACGTCAGATGGTTTACAAATTAAAGAAATCCATATATGGACTTAAACTGGTTTCCTGTAATAGTATGACAAATTTCATCAAATAATTATATCATTTAGTTTTGAGATGAATTCAATTGATGATTGCGTATCACTAGTTCAGTGAGAGTAAACATATTTTTTAAGTATTGTATGTTGATGACATACTGCTTGCTTGCAATGATATATGCTTATTGCACAAAACCAAGATTTCTGTTATGGAATTTTGATAAAAAAATTTAGCGACGCCTTTTTTGTATTAAGGATATAGATACATATGGATCGCTCTCGGCGCATTTTTTTTATTATTACAAAAGAGTTATATTGATAAAGTTCTTAAGAGATTTGTGATTCAGATATATAAATTAGGTGATTTCCCTATTGCTAAGGAAGATTAGAGGTGTCAAGACAGACGGGCCGGCCAGACCCGTGAAAATCGGCCCGAATCGACCCGGGACTGCGGGCTGACCCGTGACCCGAGTGGACGGTTCACGGGTCAAGGAGGTGTGACCCGTGGGTTTCGCAGGTTGCACCTTCACGGGCCATGGCCGTGAAAAAAAATGAAAATTTAAAAAATTTTGAAATAAAGGGGGGAGGAGGAGGGGAGGAGAGAAAGAGAGAGAGCAACCCGTGGAAAAACAAAAGTTTAAAATTCAAAAAATTTTGAAAAGGGGAGGGGGGGAGGGAGAGAGAGAGAGCCAAACTCCTCCACTTGCTAGCTTGCTGTAGCAAGCTAGCCAAGAATGTACGCTACGCCTGCAGGCGTAGCCTGCATGCTATATTATTTATTTATTTATTTGTAACGGTAAATTTGAAATTCATCTATAAATTCCGGTTAATTGGTAATATTTATCTCACTTTCAATTGCAAATATCATCATCTCTATTATATTTCTTTCTTCTCACTACTAAACTGTTTATTGTTTAATACTACTATATTATGGATTCTCACGATTTTTCTTCTCAAAGTCCTATTTTCAATGATAGTTGCTCCCCAATAAATTTAGAAGATGATAATGTTGTAGAAGTTGGATCATCTCAAAATTCAAGGAAAAAAACATCAGAGGTGTGGCAAATTTTTACAGTAAATGAAAATGATGGAAAAGTAGTATGCAATATCTGCAAAACATCACTGGTAATAAGTATATGTCAAACCAATAAAGCACATTAAAACCTACATATGAAAGCTCATTTTTATGGAGAATGTCTTTTCTCCNAAACATCAGAGGTGTGGCAAATTTTTACAGTAAATGAAAATGATGGAAAAGTAGTATGCAATATCTGCAAAACATCACTGGTAATAAGTATATGTCAAACCAATAAAGCACATTAAAACCTACATATGAAAGCTCATTTTTATGGAGAATGTCTTTTCTCCCCCTGACTTGCAGCATAAAACAATTAACTTATATCATAACAGTAAACATGATTGCACATATATATTGTTTTCATCTTAAGTGCAGGCTTCTTTTTATTAAGCGACTCACATAACCCCTGTAACGAGTTTTAGACCAGTTAACACAAGTCAATTGACCATAGGCATAGACCATAGGCACTAGGTTATGAGAAACTCCACAGGCTTGATTACTCAAGTCAAGTAGCATAAGATATTGAGCTTCTTTCATTAATTTTTTTATATATTTATTTATTATTGCAGGGATAATCTCGAGCTTAGGTCTAAATAAGTTGGTCAATTCATGTTCAAAGTCACCCTGCTAACATGTGATTGCCATCTAAAATCTCACACACGCAGTAAAGTCCCACTATTAAGATCATAGTGTGTGCAATACAGATGGTATATGAAGAGACTTATATTAAATACTCCGAAAGTATCCTAAGCTAGCTATGAGAATTGTATTACATCTCACTAAATAAACTCATGCTTGATTACGACCTGCAAAATCAAGTGTATTATCATGTTGTAGAAACAATTTCCTGCAACAACATTTTTGTTCTCTCCCCACCTTTTTAAAAAAAAAAATGTAAAATCATAACAATGAAAAAATTTGTTTTTGTTTTAGATTCAAACATGAATGCACCGAACACACAAAATAAAAAAAAAAAGTCACACAAACAAAACATAAAGAACAGAATGTAAAATTGCACTAGAACAAATAAGTAAATACACATGATGCATGCATAACTCAATATCACAAGATAGTAGAATACGAACATGCATCAATTATACTCAGTCAATGGGAACACAAATACCAATAGCGGTTCTAAAAGATTCGAACCGAAGCCTATCCAACAGTTTAGTGAATAAGTCAACTAATTAGTTTTCAGTGGAAATATGTTCAAGAGTAACCGTTTGAGTTTCCACAAGCTCCCAAATAAAATAATGCCTAATATCCATATGTTTAGTTCGAGAGTGTTGAACAGTATTTTTCGAAATATTAATAACACTGGTATTATCACAAAATACAGTCACAGTTCCCTGTTCAATCCCATAATTACTTAACATCTGCTTCATCCAAAGCAGCTGAGTGCAGTAACTTCCTGCTGCGGTATACTCAGTTTCTGTTGTAGATAATGAGATAGAATTTTGTTTCTTACTCATCCAAGCAACAAGATTAGCACCAACATAAAAACAACCTCCAGAAGAATTTTTCTATCAACGACATTTCTTCCCCAGTCAGCATCGGAATAACCAGCAAGATCAAGGGTAGAATCTCGAGAGTACAAGATCACATAATCAACAGTACCATTGACATATCTAATAATATGCCGTACAACGCTCGGGTGTGATTCCTTGGGATCAGCATGAAAATGCGCCCAAACTCCAACACTAAAAGCAATATCAGGTCTACTAACAATGAGGTAGAGTAAGCTACCTATGATACTCCTATACCTGTGGGGTCAAGACCTAACTTAACACTTGTGCTCATAGGGGTTCTAGTATGTTTCTTGCTGTCTAGTTCAAAACGTTTGACGAGATTATTGGCGTATTTCGATTGAGATACGATAATCCTTTATCAGTCTGCTTGACTTGAAGACCAAGAAAGTACATTAATTCTCCAATCATGCTCATCTCAAATTCTTGTTTCATACACTCATCGAATTCATGAGCAAGAGAATCAACAGGAGAACCAAAGACGATGTTATCCACATATATTTGAGATATGGTGATGGTATCCTCAATTCGTCTTATAAAATGGTCATGTCAGCACCACCTCTTGTGAAACCATGTTCCGAGAGGTATGTAGTAAGCCTATCATACCAGGCTCTAGGAGCTTGTTTCAGCTCATACAAGGCTTTATTCAGTCGATACACATAATAAGGATACTTCGGATCGATGAACTCTTTAGGTTGTTCCACATAGGCTTCTTCCTGAAGAATTCCATTCAGGAAGGCACTCTTGACATCCATTTAATACAGTTTGAAACCTAGAGTATAGGCAACAGCCAAAAGGATTCTAATAGATTCAAGCCTAGCTACCGAGACAAACGTCTCATCAAAATCAACACCTTCAACTTGAGTGTATCATTGTCAACTAACATAGCTTATTCTTAGTTATGGTACCTTGACCATCAGTTTTATTCTTGAATATCCACTTACACTTAGTACCTATAACATTGTAATATCAAGCCTAGGAACTAAATCTCACACTTTGTTTCTCACAAACTGATTCAATGCTTCATGCATGGCATTTACCCAACATTTGTCCCTAAAGGTTTCTTCCAACTTTTTCGATTCAATCTGAGACATAGCTCGCATATGACAAGTTGTTTAAAACCCTCTTATGAAGTCTCATGCCTTCTTCTAAATCTCCAATGATATTATCCTTAGGGTGATTCGACTTAACTCTGGACGAAAGTTCTTTAGGTGGTTTAGCTTCACTATCGAAAATAGACTCATTAATGGAAGCAACCAACTCATTCGATGCGCGTGGGGGATTAGGAACTGAAGTGTCCTTAGATTCAGTAGCCTTGTTTAGATCAACATTCAACTGGTTCGCTCAACACAATCTCCACCAATCTCTCCCTCAGTACAAGCATCATCAACAACCACATTGATAGATTTCATCACAACTTGTGTTCGATTATTTTACACCTGATAATCCTGACTATTTTTGGAGTATCCCAAGCATATACCCTCATCGCTTTTAGAATCAAACTTTTCCAAGTTTTCTCTATCTCTTAGGATGGTAAGATGGGCCTATGCTCTACCAAAGCGGACAGTACGTACGATATGATAACTACTACGGCGCAAGATCGGGTCGTTACACTACGAGTTCCACAATCTTAACAGCATCTAAGTCCTTACTCTCTTCTATCGTGGTGACATTGGGTCTAAACCTCTCGGGTAGTGATCTAAGGACTGTCCTATCAATTTTAGACTTGGGGATCTTTTCACCTAAATGAAAGCTAGAATTAACTATATCATTCAGCTTCACATAGAATTCATCGAACGTTTCATCATCCTTCATTCTAATTTCTTCAAACTTAGTGGTCAACATCTGCAGTTTAGATTTTTTAACCATTTTAGTTCCCTCGTGTATTATTTTCAGTATATCCCAAACTTCTTTAGTAGTTTCACATATCGACACTCGCCTAAACTCCTCAGCAGACACAGCCATGAACAGGGCATGAAGACCCTTATTGTTTCAGTTACACTCATCCAAATTAGTTTTGGTCCATAGTGAGATGTCGTGGGTGTGACTACACCTACAACAATTGTTGTAGGTGGAGCCCACTCATTTTGAACGCTAATCCAAATATGTTCACCCAACACTTTAAGGAAAGCTTTCATTCGAACTTTTCAATAAGCATAATTGCTTCCGTCGAAGTACGGGGGCACGAACAAAGACTGACTCATCTAGAATAATATGATAAGGGTGAGGAATCGATATAAGGTTCTGATACCAAGTGAAAAATGCGTAGTTCGAACCTAACAATACCTGGAAGGGGTGAATATGTGTATAATGTAGAATTAAAATTATTGATAAATTAAACAGCAACAAGTCACTTTTTAATTCTTTTCTAGATGATTATTCATACAAATCAATTTAGTCCTAAGTTTGAATACCGTAGTTTGTAAGATCAATTAATATAATGAAAGCAATAATCAACACCAGAATGATCATTGAGAAACCCAACTGGGAAAAACTATGGGCATTTTGTAGTCAATCCACTATAAACGAATTTCACAACTTACAGTCTATCAGACTAGACGACTCGTATTATCTGATCTTTCGACTGCACTCCTTACAGCTCTCTTTGGATCTCGTACTTCTATGCACCAATCCTTAGCTATTGTTGCCAAAGCTCTACGTGGAATCTGCTACCTTACAGTACTCCAAACCTTGTGAATTCGTTTATCTCTCGTAGATCACAAACAACGACCCCGTTCTTCACAGACAGGAACTCATGTCAACTTTCCTCGATCTTTAGAACTCTAACTAGATGTAGATGAAGTAGTGGTTTGGTATTTGGATTATGAATTCGATTTTTTTCTCACCAAAACTCTCACACTGATGAAGGTTGAAAGATATACTATGAAGGAATCACTCTTTGGTCTTTTTCTCCAAATGTTCAGCCTTAAGAATTTCGTACAGAAGAGTTTTGATATTTATATTAAGTATAAAACAGATGGGTTGGGGAAAAAAACCTTGAAATTGCGAAATAAAAATTTTTCGTATAACCCTGTCTCTGAGTGAGAGCTCAGCGATGGTCGAGTGATAGCTTGTCGCTAGAGAGAAGGCCTAGCGACAGTCCAGCGACGATTTTTTTCTTTTGTAGCTCAAGCCAAACCTTGGTAACAATTCAGCGAAAATCTGCGCCGTTTTCTTTCTTTTCCCATCCTCAAAACCCTAAACCTAAACACTTAACTTTTCAACTATTTGCACATTACTCCATGAACTTTTACAATATATCAATTTTAGTCCATTTGTTCAATGAATCGTAAATTACAAATTATCTAAAACCTAACAGGTTTAGCTATGATGTTTGTAACGAAAATCTTTTTGATCGTGTCGTGTTTATTAATTTGTCTGTGGGCCTATATGTGTAATTAATTGTGTATAAGGTTGTCTAAAAGTTGAGCCCAATTAAAGTGATCTAATAAAGAATTAAATTGTTGGGCTTATGGCATCTAAATAAAGTGTTGACTAGATTATATGTGTAGAGACTAGATCCATTAGAGTTTGACGATAGGTGATAAGTGTATTTTTGCACACTTATTTAATACTTAAATATACTTATTATTGATAAAAATGAGCGGATTTCTACTCACAATTATTTAGTTATTACGTTTGTAGATAAAAAAATCGCCATAAGGAAAGAGAACAAGACAAAAGGAAGAAAAATGGACTAAAAGTGTGCAAAATTGTGAATAAGATGACCAAAGTGAACAAAGCAAAGTTTGACGATGGGTGATAAGTGTATTTTTGCACACTTATATAATACTTAAATATACTTATTATTGATAAAAATGAGCGAATTTATAGTCACAATTATGTAGTTATTGCGTTTGTAGATAAAAAATTGCCCAAAGGAAAGAGAACAAGACAAAAGGAAGAAAAATGGACTAAAAGTGTGCAAACTTGTGAATGTGATGACCAAAGTGAACAAAGCAAAAAGTTTAAGGATCTTGGATGTAATTTATGAAGGGCATAATCGATACGAAAGTCAAAATCTGATGACCAAATTGTACAAGATCAAAGTTGAGGGACTTTGCATGCAATTATCTAGGTGAGTGGCTGCAAAATTAAAATCAATAATTTATGTTTTTGGTCTTTTGGACAGAAACTTGGCACCTAAGCGCCACTGTAGCAGCGCCTAGGCGCCACTTTTAAAAATCTGGGAACCTTTTTACCATTTGTCCGAAACTTTGGGGACCAAAGCTTCAATTTCTGACTAGGATTATTAAAAACCAGCAACTTGGGACGTGTAGTCTTCTTCCTCGCTTGCTGGTTTTTCTTTATATTTCTTTTCTTGCTCTTCTTTCTTCTTTCTTTTCTATTCATTTTCAATTTCTTGGTATTTTGGGAATACAAATCAAGAACACAAGGACAATACATTCAAAAATTTGGAGAAATATTTTAGGACATCAAGGCCAAGCTTCAATAAAGGGTTTTATCTATAACTTTTTATTTTCTCAATTATTTTGTCATATTTGTAATGTATTTTTATAAATATTCTTTTTTGTTTTATCATTTGTATAAAATGGGCTAGTTGTTTGTGTTGGGATTTATGGTAATAACTTAACCTAACTTTTAATTAATTTTAATATTTGCCTTTTAATGTTAAAATACTTATTTTCATGTGTATATATTATTGTGTTGAATGTCTTTCATTTATTTGGCCATTAAATGATTGAGTTTAGTAATTTGTACATCGTTCGAGAGAAGATTGTACATTTTAGACCAAGTAGTAAATACTCTAAGTTTGTATAGGGAATAGAGATATACTCATAACCCTAAGTGATCCATTGAGCTATTTTCACTAAGATTTAATGCGATTGTTTGATTTTAATCGGCATATAGATATAGTATGTTAAATCAATTAATTAAGGTTAATTTCGCTCGAGAGAGGTAATTAACTAAATTTGAAAAATCGGGTTTAACATCGTAAATGAGTAATTTGTTAATTGGCTTGTAGAGAAATTAATTAGATGACAGTTAAGCGAAACCATGAATCACAACCACGTTTTTGCTCTGAAATTCTCAAGTGTCTATGTTTTCTTATTTTGTAGATTTTAGTTAATTTTCCTTATTTCTCAAAATCAAATTTTATTGTGTATCCATTTTTATTGTTATAACTAAATTGACTAAAGTTGTGTAATCGGAAAGAAGCATTCCTCGAGGGATTGACAACCCGGACTCAAAAAGTCTATTTTATTATTTGAACGCGACCCGTGCACTTACGGTATATAATATTATAGAAAATATATTGAAGAGGAAGATCAAGCAACCCGCAATCAAGAATCTAGATTACAATCAAGAATCAAGAAAAATAATTGTAGCAATTAAATTGAATAACAATACAATCAAGATTATAGAGCAAGAAGCAAAAATCAAGATCAAGAATCCAAAGAGCCAATAATCAAGATTCAAGATCCGGAATCAAGATTCAGTATTAAAGAATCATTCACAATGGATTAAGGTATGTTCAACATTATAAATTTTCTTGGTGATTTGACATGGATGATCTTGGTAATAAAATAATTAGGTTTTCTAGTTTATAAATTTTAAAGTTTCATAAAATTTTAACATCTCTTCCTCTTGAACATATTGTCAGGAGCTCATTCACAATCCATTTTTCCTTATGTGTGTTATATAATATTTTAAATGGACCATAATCTATAGGAAAAGAGTTCAAAAATGAGATGAACAATGAATGACTCGAAAATCTCTATTTCTAGGGATTTAAGATGAGCAGCAACGTCTCTCATTTCCATTATATGCTCACGCACATCTTTAGAATTGTTAAACTCCATGCTTGAAAGCCTTTTCATTAAGGTGCTAGCCGATATTTTGTCAGAACTTACAAATTGTTCATTAATAGCCTTTATGAAGTCCTTGGCATTATTGTATTGAGGGATTGATCCCCTGATGCTTTTACCGACACGAGTCTTCATGAGACTCAAGCTCAAACGATTGGATTTTTCCCACGATTCATATAGTGATCTCTCCTCTAGCATACTTGATTCCGTAGGGACAAGTGGTTCATCCACACTAAGCGCCAAGTCGAGATCCATTCATCCTAAAGTAAGGAGAATTTTCTACTTCCTGTCAGAAAAGTTATCACCACATTGAATTGGATTTCGAATAGTCATTGAAAAAACTAGAAACCACTGCATAAGATAAATACGTACATTAATGCTTTGAAGATTATCTTTATATTGAATTAACCAATGTCAACTCAATTATGTAAAAACAGATCTAAACTAAGATCTTTAAGGAGGTTGATGAACAGACACTAAATCCTCCTACAAAATATTCAACATATTTTTCAAATTTTAAATGTTGAGTTTTTATTTGATTTTTAAGAACAAATAAGCTGCAAACAGAGAAAATATATAGGCAGCCAGAGCATATCCAAATTAAAATAGCATGGGTGTATAATTACAACAGACATCTTAATGTCCATTTTAATCCAAAACCAGTTACGTTTCCAGTATATATGGTCAAAGATAATTGTCATGATGCAGATTTATGAAATGATTCTAGTAACTTTAAAAAAATGGGACAACTAAAAAAATAATTGAAGTCTTAAATGATGGTAACCCAATCTACTTTTATTGAACATTAATTAGCCACTTATAAATCATTATAATCCTATCAGTATAATATTAACGCCACATTTGAATCTTTGTGAATAAAAGCATTAATTCTAGCCAACATGCAACCTGAACATTTATTTTGCTTTTCTAAATGCAGACTTTTCTCTTCCCAAAACATGTATATACATGTTGACACTCCAAAAATGCAGCCCAAAATCAAAGGCCCAAAATAAAGAAGTCCAGAGGAAGAATCCAAGACGAAGGCCTAATAGAAATCAATCTAAAGGCCCAAGATAAAAAGCCCAAGTAGGAGGCATGAGAAAAGGATTAAACAACAGAAGCCCAAGATAAAAGAAATGACATCGCCCAAATTG
>CAIGRQ010188742.1:0-18830 GCA_903798375.1 Fraxinus sp. D2006-0159
GGTAGATAACGTACATCTACACTTGTAATTCAAACTATGATACAAATTATTTCAATTTACGGTATTGGTTTTCATTGTATTAACCGCCCGTGCTCACTTGAAATCCTAGATTCGCCCCTGAAGCTACCTACTTTTACACCAATCTCATTTTCCACTCTTGGATGAAGCATATCGCTATTGATTTCCACTTTGTCCGTGACCAAGTTGCACAAAACAAGCTTCGTATCTCACATGTCTACTCAGCTGATCAACTCGTCAACTCATTGACAAAATCATTGCCTCGTTCATCCTTTCTCTATCAACGTTACAAGATTGGTGTCCATTGCGGTACCCCAATCTTGCGGGGGCATGATAGCATAAATATCTCCAATAGAAATATTTCGAGCTCGTCCACATCTACCACTTGACTATTATCTGAGATTTACATTTATCACTTTAATATCAGTTAGCTATTGTTAATCAGTTCCACTTTTGAAGGCTATATCCCTTGTACGGTGTTGTATAAATTGACATCTTCATATGAATGAAATATGTAACTTTACTCAAAGCCTTGTAAAAAGCTCGTTTTTTCTGTAGTGATTAAACATAAACCGATAAAAAGATGAGTCGATAAAGAAATGTTTAACGGTTCACTCAGAAATTAAGCCCATGTTTGAGCCAAATTATTGTAGAATGAGAATGAAAAATATAGCCGTTATTGGGGCTTACATAAGAGATAGAAAATTTGAATTTAAATGTTGATGTGATGGATAATAATATTTTTCATTTTAATGAGATAATAATGTAGATCAAACGGGGCCTTAAAGAACGAAAAAGCAAAGGAATTTGGATTGCACCTGTTGGAGTTTAGTATTGGATTTTTGTCTTGTCTGTTTCCATTGTGACTTTCTCCTTTGTGTTGACATCTAAAATAGGTAAACAAAATAATTTTAGCCTAGGTTTTGGAAGAATTTATAAACGATTTAATTTATAAATAAATAGAAATAAAGGTTTGATCATTTATTAATGATTTATAAATTTTGGCAAAGGATTAATCATAGTCAAATGTTAATTTCAATTACATATTAATAATTACTCATTTTTGTTCACACATTTTGCGGGATCCGTTACTATTCATCCTGTCATTCTTATTTATACATCATTATAAATTTGTCAAACGAAAGCTTAAATATTGAAATTCAACCATACGAAAATGTTATTTAAAATAGATAAACTGATAAGATAAATATAATTTCTTTGAGACGGATAAAATAACTTGTTATTTGTCTTTTAATAGAGAGTGGACATTTATCGAAATTTTAAAATATACTGCATTTATCAAAGTCTAAATGTATCGAGAAGTTTTGAATCGATTGAGAGTTGAAGAGTAACTTAAGCCCTTATATTTTTCAGTCACCTAAGCCATTATCTGATTGGTGGGATTGTGGCTGTGGTTGTGGTGTGGGAAGTAGAAGAAGATACCATTTTTCAAAAAATCTTTGCAATTATCATTATTTTTTTAGTGGATGAGTGGGGTAGGATAGATGGAGAAGATAATTCATTTTCTTTTTGATTTTTTTCTATTTGAAAATAAGGATAAAATATGGCTTTTGATAATGGTGATTTGGTCAACTAGTGATGTGCACACATTGAATTATATTATTAAATTATTATAAATAAAAGAATTTATGACTCATTTATTAGAACATATGACATGCTTAAACCTAGACTAATGTTCAAAATCACATGCTACATATCATTATTTTTATTTAATAGAGAAAATTGAATGAAACAAATTGGAGGAACTATTTGCACAATGAAAGGTTAATTCGAGGATGTATGTATAAAAATTAAAACGATAGAAACGATTTTCGCTAGGGTAATAAATGATAATCCCATTAATCCAAAAGATTCATATAAATAGCAACAAAAATAAAATCACAAAATTTAATATAATACAAAAATCATCTAATGTTCACCAGCTTTGGCAATACTCAAAGCTGTATTCAACAAAGTTCTCAAACCCTCGAGGGACTCAATATTAACATGTACCCCTCTTCTTCTTCTATGTATCAAACCCGAATTCTCTATCCCTCCCTGCGCTAACTTTCCAAGGCTTCCCTTGCAAGAATCTAAATCATAAATGGCAGCCTTCACAAATTTAACAACATCAAAATATGCTTCAGAAATGGCTGCATTAATCGAATCTTCGACTATCTCGACTAGAATTCTGTAATGTTCACTGCAATCTGTAATAGCTCGTTGAACAATGGGAACCAAATCCATGTTCGAAAGCAACTTCTTCATGTATAATGCAGTTTTCGTAGCGTCGTCTTCTGCATGTTTTAAGGTGAAAAATGCAAGGCCCTTTAGACTGGTTTTTTGGCTTGCAGGAGCAGATTTTAGAAAATGAATGCATTGGATTTGTGTAGGCGAATTCGTGCATGCATTTGTAATTAGACTTGTATTCGAGAATTTTGGGTTTTCTTGAGCATGTGTTTGGAGGTTAAAGCAAAGTACAATAACCAACAAAGAAAGTAAAGAAAATGTATCCATTTTCTTTTTTATTTCTGAGATTTCTTTTATACAAGGAACTTTTTTCGACTATTTAAGATTTGAGGGTCGAAATTTTTTTCATCAAGCCATTAACATTTTGTAATTAGAAATAGTTCACGAACGTAAATTAAATTTTTAGAGGTAGAACTCTTAAGGTACCACGTATAATGTGGTTATTAGTTACTAGACATCACAAAATAACCACACGCGCTGTTACTCAAGCATTGTGGACCATATACTTCGATCCAAATTATAGACATAAAATGTGTGTGTGGCGGGGGGTGATGGGGGGGGGGGGATTCTTTTAACTTACTTTTGTGGCCAACAATTTCTACAAGTGTACGATTGTCCATATGTTGGGGTCATTCACAAATATGTTGGGGTCATTCACAAAGATAAGAATAAAAAAAGGTTCTTCTCTAACCCTCAAAGTCCGATCCACATATGCACCCCAAAGACCAATTGCATATGATGACAACTCACATCTTCGTTCTTAGGTCCGCAAAAAAAGAAATTCCACTAACATTGTAATCAATTTACTTTGTCTTCTTGCTAACATATTCTTAAAGCATTGATACCTACGTTGTCTTTTGATAGTAGGTTTGTAGTATACTTTGACCAAACTTTTATCTAGTCACTAGTGTTAATCTTGTAGCATGCATCACTGTTAGGGTCAAAAAATTTGTAGCACCTACGATAAAAAGTAGATTCTACAAATAATGATATACTGTGAGATCGATAAAACTTTAAAGACGACCCCTTATTGAAGTTTGAGAAACGGAGGGAGTTTAAAGAGCAGTGCATAGTGAAACCAGTAGAGTTCACTATCTCGAAATGAAAGAAAGAGATAGCTACAAAAGCTATTACGATAGGCAACAAGTTGTTGGAGTGACTATTACCAAAGTCACAAGCAATAGTGCAGCCAAGTCGTCAAGCGAAGTGCACATTCCTCAACTAAACGATAGGGACTTGGAGATTATACATTACTATGTGGGGTGAGCATCGAATGACGATAAATTGAGAAACAATTTATATGGTTGGAACATATTTTGGTAGACTTATCAAGATTCAAGACCTTCGTTTATAAGAATTAAAAAATTCTATGAAGGAATTTTGATGTTTTGTTGTGTGAACAAGTAGTAGAATTTGTACATTTATTTAAAAATAAGGCACATCCTAATTCCCAAGTCAAAGCAGCACATTAATGAGTTATATGATCACCCAACAAAATCACATGGGAGTCCATTCAATACACAGTTATCCTATTTCAACCTTATTCAAGCCATTTGTCTTGGCTAAGACCAATGCACCTTCCAATGTACAATGAACTTCACCATCTGCAAAATTTAATCATAAAATTACAAAAAAAAATAAAAATACGAAGACACAAAAGTGTGAGAAAATAAAACAAAAGGAAATTAATCTAGTTTTAAAGACCTAGTTGGTAGGGCTTCTGTTACTTATCGAAAAGCTTTATGAGGAAGTTGACTTCAAGAGCTCTTTTAATCGGATAGAACACTTTTAAAAAATCATCCAAACATGTTCAAAAGGAACGACTTAGTTTTAGAAGCAACTTTTGACATTTCAAAATCCCTGCCAAATTGGCTCCTTGGAGTTATTCACAATTACCCTCTAATATTGCCAATTATCTCACGCAAAAGCTCTCCCATTCTTATCGAAACCTCCATCCTCTGTTTTTCTCGTGTTCTTTGAATCCATTATCCGCGGTGTTTTCGGGTTTTTGCCTTTAGGTAAAAGGAAATTCAATTAGTAAACATATATAATATAAAAAATATATTAAAAACAAAAAATGCTAATAAAGTAATCAATAAACAACCAGTTTGAGCTTCGTGGAAATTATCATGAAGACGCTTCTTGGTTGAAGTCTGATACTGAGAAATAGAACCATTTTGAAAATCTCCATTAGGAAGAACTTCAAGGTCAATCCTCCCATGATCTTGAAAAAGAAAATAAAAAAGGAAAAAATCATTACATACATCAACAAACATGCTGAACAACCTAGGCCTGAATAATTTTCTATTGTTCAATTCAACGTACCAAAAACATCAATAATTGAGATAGTCGATTAGTTTTACCGTTAAATGGAATGGTTCCTTGAGGGGGAGTATTCAATCTAACCCATTCATCGACAGTATCCTTCCATTTCCTGTCATATCGAACACAATTTTGTCAACTAAAATGATCGTACAAATGAATGCAATATCACACGAACTTTTTGTCCAAACTCCAAACCTGATAAGAATCTTCACCAGTCTACGAATATCACTCGACGAATGTTTTCGCAGTCGAGTTGCATGTCTTCCTATATCAGTTTCCTTAAAATAAATTGCATAAAATAAATAAAAGAAAATCTCAACCTTTCAAGCTTAAAAATGAATTTCTGCAATTATCATTACCTTGAGGGTTTTGAATGTAATATTCATGTCCACTAGTCTTTGAAGCAGTTCAACCAAACAACCATCGGACTAAAAATTGAGTTACAAGAAATAATATGTTCAATCCTGTCGAGTACTGAGTACTATGCATACACTAATTAAATGAAAACTCGAGAATAAAAACGAAACCTGAGTCGGGTCATCCAAAAGATTCTTAATTTCAAGAATATTCTTCTGATGATCATCTTCTTCATTCATATCCACCATCTTCTCTACTTGTAATTCTTGTTTTGACTGAAACTTTTCAATATTTCCAGTTTCTTTACCTTCCGATCCATTGAAAACGCAGCTATTACACCTCGAAAATGCCGGTGCATAAAGCCTTTCGATGATCCTATCTCTTCTGTTCTTCAACTCTTTTTCATGATCTTCACATGCCACAGTGATTGCCATATCCATAACTGTCCAAACATCAAGCCCTGAATCCTCCATAAATGAACGAAACATATTCAAATCCATTTCAGAATTCTAAGAATTTTCTCAGTCCAAGATTTTTTCTTTGATTTTCTTGAAAAGGGTCATATTTTCAAGAACAAAAGAAGAGGGAAGTATGGGTAATTTTTGGGTCTATGTATATGTGAAGTGGGAGTCGAACTTTTAGTGCTAGATTCAATGTGGGGTTTGTCACTTTGTCTACATTCCCGATTAACTTGCCAAATTACTTGAAATGACATAAGTGTCCATACCAAACTATTGTATTTCACCGTCGAGTGATCTGATGGTTGAATTGATAACCCTGATGACATTCAATATATAATCGGGTCGGTCGAGCGTGGTCAAATGAAAGGATAAGACTCGAGCATGGAGCAATAGTGCCGGGCAGTTTGTTGGGCAATTTTATCCAAATTCCAAAATAGGTGACCTTTTTAGTGCACAAATGATATTGCAGTGAAGTCAAAAGTTAACGAGTTAGAGTGGGGGCCTATTTCTTAATTTTGACTCTTGAATCTCAACCCATGTTACTATATTTTTGTGAAAAAAGGTGAAAAAGTAACAGACCTTATCCTGATGCTGCGTTCTCAATTCCCAAATTCCAAGTTGGAAGTCATTTCTATCAAATTGTTACCATTTTCTTGGACAATTTACAAACATTCATGCTTCATGTACGGGCCCACCGATAACTCACACACATGGAGGGATGGGTAATTTTTTTGACCTTTTTATTGAGATGGATCTCACATGTGAGAGGGTGTAGGGGTCGTTCTATCCCTGGATATTTGGCTTAATTCATTTACAAATATATATGATTATTGGTGTGTATGTTTTCTCAGTCGAGTTGTATGTCTTCCTTTATCAATTATCAATTTTTTAATATTATTAATATTAATATTATTATTTTTTAAAAAATATGATTTATATTAAAAATATAAAAATAAAATAATTAGACTCGGATCATGATTCCCGCCCTATCTTGATTACAGTCCCCGATCCCCATTCAAGTTGGAACAGTGTAGAGCGGACGGGGACGGGATATTTTATTATTCTTAACATCTATAAGCTTCTTTTGGAACAAGAATGATAAACGATAAATAAATTTCAGATATTACAATTATATATTGTTATTCTATAATCGTTATTGAATGATATATACAAAGAATGGACATGAGGTTTTTTTTTTTTTTTTTAAAATGATTTAACGAGATTTGTTACGTACTAATATGTGTAAACAAAAATATATAGCTACAAAGATTTCAAATTACAAATTAAAAAATAAGAAACTTTCAAAAATCAAATGTTATCACTGATAAAATATTGTGACATATAATTTAATTAATGAGATCATAATCAGAATCACACACAATTTATGGTGACAATCACAAGCACAAATTGCATGAGTCACAATTACAAACTTAATCGTAAATCACACATTTTATTATGTCATAAATTATTTAATCCACGCCTCCCACCAAGTTGCCGCTGCTACCTCAAATCTAACACCACCACCCCCTCCAATCCCCACCTCACTGCCTTTGTCACCGCCCTCCGACCAAATTAGATGCCACCAACACCACCCTGGAGTTTTTGGACGTCCGGAGATCTGTAGCAGTGGTCACATCACCCGCATCAAACTGGAAGTAGGCGGATTGGAGACCAATCAACAGGCCCACAATAAAATCAAGTGACAAGCCTAAGCCCGTTGTAAATTAAACTAGGCTTCGAATTTCGGTCCACGTTGAAAATGGCTCTTAACAATCGAGTAGCCCAACCCAATTGATCAAGAATTGACCGACACTAAACATTTTCTTTTGAATTGTTATAACGATCAGATTGATATGATATCACCTTTTATAAAGTAACCTTTTAGGCTCTTTCTTTGCCCATTACGAATTTTATATTTATTTTGAAAATTGTTAGATAAATGGAAGTTTCATTAATCTAACTTTCGGTTGATTCTAGGTTGTATGACAGACATTTTTCAGGTTTTGAGTTCTTAGGCGCCGCCATTTGCCAGAATTTCGTCGCTATAAATGGCATTCACAATATTTTTGATATATTTCAATTAAAGGGTATGATAACTTGCTTATTATAATAATAATTATCACATTTCAAAAAAAAAAAAATGCAAAAATACAGAAAGTTGGTTAAGAATGGAGGTTTATTTGTTATATTTATATTGTCATGTTGAGTGATTTAACTATTTATCACAAATAATAATATTATTTATCTAGCTAGAATAATGTAGTAATTATGCGATATTAATTGATATATCATCTTAAATACATAAATGTGGACCATGTTCCTTTTCACTAATACTCCTTTCGTCCCGTAAAGATGATTTGAGATCTGATATTCATTTTTATTGTCTAATTTGTTACCCACCCAATTGCCAAATTGGACACATAAATGGACAACAGATCTCAACTTCACAAAAATAGTCATGCTTTCATTTTTTTTGTTCCAAATTATAGGTTACCTTCTTTGTTAAAATTATAATTAAAGTCTTAATTTTTTAATATATCATTATTTAATGATCTTGTTATCAATAAATATGAATTACTATTACTCAATGTAGGGGTATATTAGAAAAAAAAATTATATAAAATTCCGACATATATTAATTAATTTTTCTTAATTTGTGTAAAAGTAAAAACAAACATATTTTTATGCAACGGAGATAATATTAGAAAAGTCCTTAAGCTGTGGCCTAGAGAGCTAAGTGTCTAGTACGATCCAAAAAAAGAGTTGAATCAACTCAATCCTCATCGGTCTACCTCAATTAAAAGTTTTGGATCCTAAAAATACGTGATTAAAATTACTTGTTAACTTTGATTTAGATTTTTATCCAATTTTTTAGTTAAATCTTAAAAAATAAAAATAAAAAAAATAAAAAATCAAATGGATGAGATATGTATTCAATCACAAATTGAACCCTTCACGTATATATTGTCTACTGGTTATGGATTTGATAACTTGACTTACAATTTAAGTTTCTTGAGCTTTTGTCCACACACTGAAATTCCGCGTAGATTTTGACGTATTGATTTCGAAGATAAAGAAATGCATGGCCATAAAAACATGGGATTCTGTTGAAGATTCAACAGTTGCTTCAGTTAATATCCTTAGCCATTCTCCCAACCATGGAATTTGTATACACACAAAAACTAATACATCAATTTGTTAGTTATTGAGCTTATTTTATTTACATTAAACTTTTACTTAGCTGTTTTGATTTGAGGTTTTTATAGTGTAACGAATTAATATTGTGTGAAAAATAAGATCTAAACTAGTTCGAACTCAAGGGTAGGCGTCGATTGTTTGGTCTAGGTTTCTTGAGAATCGGATTGAATTGATTGTTGTTAGGAATTATTTTTGTAGCTAGAACCTTGAACCGAATCACTTCTTGATTCTAATAACTAGGACCGTAACAATTGTAATTCGAACCGGACTGAATCACTTAGTTCGGTCCCATTTTGGTTCGAGTCAGTTCTATGTAGTGTCACGTCTAGTGATATCAAAACAAAGGCGTGTTCGGTAGAGATTAAAATCAAATTAAAATTGAAAAACTAGTGGTTATTATTGACTTTTATTAGAGGAGTGAGTCCCAATAACATTCATATTTTCAATTTTAATTGAATTTTAAGTTGTACCAAACAAGCTCCAAGTGCGTTGGTCCAAGCCCTCCTAACCTACCCACATAAAGGTCTCACTGCTACCCGATCTATATAGTCCGCCGGGCTCCTTTTAACACATTTAGACACCTCTAATTGTCACAAATGTATATATATTATTATTACAAAATAAAATTTTAAAAAACCAAAAAAAAAAAAAAAGAAAAAAAAGCTGATCGAATGTGAGCGTGTTCATCACAATTAGGTGATTTTGGGTTATTATTCATAGCTCGATAATATCGTAATACTCGTTGTTTTATGGTGTAAACTTTGGAATAAATACAATAGTGTAACCATATAAACAAAAGTCATGCAATTTATGCATATAAAGGTGACGGATGATAAGGTTGTCTACCAGATAAACACGCACACACATACGCAACATCTATATATATACACACATAAATATGTATAGATACATAAGATATAGAAACCTTAAACTGTCTCCTAGTAGCTTTAAAAGGTTTGATGATACAAAGGAAAACCTAAGAAATTGCAGTGTTTGTTACTTTCTTAGAGCCTTATAGGCTTTCGTTTCTTTGTGAAGCTTTGGAAGAAAGAAACGCTAACTCATTGATTGTTACACATTCTAAGTTATATGTCCATAAATCTTTCATTCAAGTAAGTATTTTATACGATCGAGCTTAAACACGTTTGGTGAAGAACTCAAGATGTGGGCCAGATTCAGAACCTCAAATATCAAGAAAGGTTTGTTTTTCGAAATTATCTTTCATTTTATTTGAAATAATCGAAATTTTGTGAGTGAATCGATGAAATTTAATATACAATTTGATTTCAGACAAGAAGAAAGCATTGAAAGAATGTCACAAAAGTCTCAATGTCAACGAAGAGTATCTTGGTGCATTTAGAACAAAATCCTATGGGGATTTCTTCATAAAAGCTCAATTACTAGTAAATGAACCTTCATCACCAGCTAATTACTGCCATCAAGAGTTCTTAGAAATTCTTGACCCCGGCCAAGAAACTATAACACGAGTTCTTGAATCAGCGGTCCTATCGAGAAAGTCGAATCTCAAATCCCTTCTCTTCAATTACTTCGATACGAGTGCGGAGGCCTCGAAATTCTGCAGCCAACTTCTCAAAAGCATAAATCAAGTTCAAGCTGATTACAAATTTATTCATCAAGTTCTTGACACCATTGATGACTTTTCAATGGAGAAATTTCACTTAATCGTGTCTGAGCTCCGTTCGTGCATCTTTAATCTCAACAAACAAGATTTCAAGCGCATCCAGGAAAAATACACATCAATTCTTCAACTCCTTAAGTCAAAGCGGAAGTTGGTGACAAGAAAGATTAAATTGATAAAATGGTTCAACAAGGCGTCCGGGGTATGTATAACATTAGCATGTGGCATGGTTGCTGTAGTGGCCTTGGTTCTAGCAACGCATACTCTAACCGCATTACTCATGGGGCCAGCAATTTTAAGCTTACCTGTGAAGCCAGTAAAAAAAAAACTTCTTAATATTCAATTCTTGAAATACGGATTTCTAAGGAAGATTGGAGAACAACTTGATGTGGCTACTAAGGGTACATATATTTTGAATATGGAATTCGACACCATGAGTCGACTCATGTCTAGAATTCAAGATGAGATCGAACATAACAAGGCAATGATTCAGTTCTGTTTGGATAGGAGGGAAGATAAGTTTTCTTTCCAAGTATTGAAGGACCTTAAAAAGGGTGAATTTGGGTTCAAAAAACAAGTGCAGGAGCTTGAAGAACATGTGTACTTATGTCTTGTCACAATTAATCGAGCTAGAGCTTTGGTGATTAAGGAAATTACAAAATCTTGTGTAAATAATTGAATGCACTAGACATTTTCCCTTTTTTATTCTGTACAGTGCAGTTATATATTCTTCAAAAAGCCTGCAAGTACAGAAAAAAATCAATATGAAATTGCACAAGAAGAACAGTTGTATTCATGTGATTGGGAGCTGTCCAAAACTGTTTTTGGAAGCTGCCAATCATAGGAAGATAGCTGTTTTCCTGTGTAATTTCCTATACTTATAGCATATCTCCTTATTCTTTAGTTTGTAAATACAATTTCTTATGTAAATTAACTAAGTTTAATTTGAATAAGAATTCTTTGACCCCATTAAGAACATAAATTTTTATGTTAAACAGTTCATCATTGTACTAAAGATTCAAATCTCACCACCATTAATGTATAAAATAATAAAAATCACAAAAATGAATCGAACACGTTCTTACAAATTTCAAATATGTCATGTTCTTTTCCATGTTTCAAATATGCATTTTGAGGATTTTGTTTAGTCCTAGGAAGCAGGGAAATTATTACGTACTGGGCTCATAACCATTTGATTGATTCTGTGTATTTACCAAACAAATAGTTCTCTGTTTTGACTATTCTTTGATTGCTATGCGAATTTCATTTGCCTCTACCAACTATCAATATGTCAAAATCAAATCTCAAGCCAACTCGGATCTTGCATGTGCCAGTTAGATAACATTAATTACATTGATGTACGGCTTTTTACAATTTTTATTGCATTATAATTCAATGTTCATGGTCAACATGCTTCGTTTGCAAGTCATTTTTTTTTTTTTTAAATAACATGAACCCATTATTTATATAAAATATATTATCATTTGCAGAAGATATAAATTAAAAAAGTTCATTTTGTGCAACAGTCAGAAAAGGTTTGCTTTGCAAATTCGCTCTCCTTCATCTGTGTTTCATTTTTTTCTAATAAAATTATAAGTGGTTAATATTTTATTTTAATTCACAAAAACTCTTGCACGTCAGTATCCAGCATTCTTACTGTACTTTTCTTGTATTTTCATCGCAGAAGCTCAATTCTTTATTGATATTAGCCACCCTTCACTAATTGAGTCTTTCTATGTTTGTAATTTATTTGCGCCAACACATATTTCCTGTATCTATAATCAATCTCGTTTATCAAGTGTGAACCTTGATTAAGTTTCTTCAACTGGTGGGTTAAATTCTATACCAGACAGTCTGTGCGTGGAATTGACTGTTGGGTGCTTTGGTGTTTTTGGTATTGGTTGGTTTGTTAAGTGTAAAGTTGAAACTTTTTAAAGTTTTTTAATGGCTTTTTCCATGTGCATCTAGCATGATTTTCTTGTGTTCTTTGCATTTGCAGCCTATGTTTTTGCGGGATTCAAGAATTTGTTCTCAATCTTGGTCAGAAAATCTGGGTGTGCATTATTTGTTTCTTGCTGTGCTCTTTTTCTACTGAATTTTGATCTATATATAATTGGGGTGAGTTCTCTGTAAGGGTTTAAGTTGAATTTCAGTATTTTGGCTGTTTGTTAGGAACTTATATTACACTAGAGCCGTAGAGCTTATTAGATGATATGGAGAATAATAGGAGGGAGAAAATGCCAAAAAATTCAGAAGATAGGGCGAGGTTAGACCAAACTCATGGATATGAGGAATCAATTCATAAATACGATCCTCCACCAGATGGTTTGAATAATGGTTTGTCAAATGGGGCAAAAGATGAGGAAAGTTCAATGGAAGTGACGGGTGTGACTATTGATGAACCAAATGATAGGCCTTCAGATGAGCAGCCGGAAGTGTGTTCTACGCCTGAAGCAAACTACCAGAGGAGGTTCATTTTGCAGTCTTCATCTGTCATAGAGCGTTCTTGGTGGAAAGATCCAAGCGTTAGTCCATCACCTCGGGCAAAAAGAGGTTTGTGCTTATAATCTACCATTGTCAATTGTTGATATGAATACGAACTTTGCAAATAAAAATCAATTTATGTAGATCTCGATTGTGTTCAGTCTTGATGGCTTTGCAAGTAAAAATCAATTTATGTAGATCTCGATTCATGTCGTGTTCAGTCTTGATGGTTGATATAAAATGACATAATCAAAGTTATTCACTATGGATAATTTCGCTAACATAAGCTTCTGTCTGAAGTTGTTTTTCAGACCTTCATTTCAACCTTGAGCAAGTTTGGACATTGATCTAGTGAAAAATCTTGGTTTCAATTAGGTCTCAAGGGCTGCCTGAAGACTGGAAGTTCTGTCTTATCATTTTATGTTGGATGTTCCCCCAGAAACATAAGAAACGCTTGACCGATCCTAGGGTCTTTAAATTTAGAAAGTGAATACGATTAAGTTCTCATATTTTTAGTTTGAGAAACTTGCAAGCCTTCCGAAGGTTGAAGAACCAAATAGTTACATATCCACCACTTGTTTCTCTAAAATCTGAGAAGCTATGCCTATCATTTTATAAATCCTTTCGCTAATTTATGTGTTCTTAATTCAAAAGCTAGGAATTATGCATGCATGCTTGTTTGTTCCAACTAATTGAAAAACGAATGACATAAATAAGAAGAGTTTCTTTTTTTGTTCCTTTGTGAAGTCGGGGAAAAGAGCACACCCCTGATCGCAAAACCTAAAGTTCCCAAACTGTTATGAGAAATGTTGTAGCCTTAAGGTTTAGTTATTGCAATTATGGTCTCCCATTCCTCCCAATGTTTCATCTCTCATGCTTTATGTCCTGTGAGACTGTTTCCACACAAACTCTCAGATATCTTTCACTAAATTATTTTCTGAAGCTTCTAATTCTCTTGCATAGAGAGGGTGCAAGAGCTCTCTTTTCAGTCTTAAGGGGAAGATGATACCAACTTATTTTCCTTTACTGATATGACCGTTCAAGACTGAACCTGATCTATACATGATTTAGCATTTATCCTATTAGAGAGATCGTACTAGTTCAGTCATCTGGTTCACTATTTTATGCCAAATGTGTTATGTTGCTTGCTTGGTATATTCTTGAACTACTCTGCAATTTGAAGATGCATTTCTATTGGTAATCACATCTGAGCCTCTGTTTGGGAATAATTTAAAAACAATATAATTTATAAAGGATAGAAATCAGTGGTGGATGAGTGGATAGTACTTGTGGGTCTATTGGAATGTGTGGTTGAAATGAAGTTTAACCATTTATAAATTTTGCCAAACAGAGGCTGAATTTGAGTGATCAAACTTATCTGATGAAGACAGTCTCTAAAGTGTGAGGTAGATGAGAGAATTTGTTTTGTTTCTTTATGCTTAGAGATTTGAATGTTTCTTATTTAAGCATTGTTTCTATTTAAGGTTTGGACCATTGCATCACAGCACCTGTGGGTACTCGCAGAAATCTCTTATTCGAAAATGAGGATGGCGCATTTTCAAGTTCTATGACTGAGAAAAGGGGTATTCCAAGGATTGACCTAAAATTTGATAGACTCTCTGAACGTGAGAAGGTGAGTTTCGCAGCTAACTGCATCTTATAACTGGCTTAAATTCCTTCCCTACCACACTTTTAAGTTTGAGTACTTTATGTTTGCATAAGGCAGATATAATTTACAAATCCCTGTGTACCTATGTTTCTTATTTGGATATCTGCTGCTGCTTAATTTGCTCGATGCCCTTTTGCTTTGTAACTTACTCGTGTAGCATGTCTGTTGCATTAGAGGAAAAGGTACAAAAACTGAGAGAATAGTTTAATCTAGTGTTACATATTTTAATTTTTTGTGATGAGGGGACAAGTCATTACGCCTTGTACTTCTACTCATGTCTTCTCATCCTGACTAAGATTTCGGGGTCGCTTTCTGGATATATGCTTGCTTTGCAGACTGAATGTATATATCCTTTTGAGTGAGTGCCATTGTTCCCATGGTTACCCTTTCCTTGTTCTGATTGGTACTTGCACTTTTTTGTGTCATTCTAATCAGAAAAAGCTCATTGTGGAGTTAGTGAAGATCCAAAATGATGGAACAGTGGAGGTTGACCTCACTAAGAGTACACCTGTTGCTTCTGAATTCATAGAGCTTCATTCAGTTGAAGGAGTTCCTCCAAGTACTGATTACATCACAAGGTCCACAACTGATCTGAACAGATCAATTCCAAAATTGGACATCGCAGTGCTTGTAGTTGGAACAAGAGGAGATGTTCAGCCCTTTCTGGCTATGGCAAGGAGACTTCAAGTACGTAAATTAAATTCAAACTTGCATGAGTGCACAAATTAATGATAGTTTTATGCGGTTTCGCATTATCATTATCATTAGCCTCCCATTTGCCTTGCTACTTTTTCTACAGCTAAAATCCTATATTATTTATGCTATTGAAAACATGACTCGAGATTCTATGAGAATCAAAACCAATATTCTAGGCATCAAAAGAATGAGGTAACTAGGAGTGAAGTATATAGGGTTTAGTCATCTAGAACTTCAACTATTAAGTTAATGGAGAAAAAGGTTGTATCTTATGTGGAATTAGAGTGGATCTCTTCTGGGAATTTTTTTGTTGCAGAAAGGTTCTGTTGAAGATCAAAAATAAATAAAGTATCTCTCTGACCACATGAGCTTTTAGACGAGCATGAGACGGTTTAACATGTTAGCAAAGACCAATGTCTTCGGTGAAAGTCTAGCAGCCACCAATTTTTGAAATTCCACGATAAAGGTCTTTGACGAGAAGGGGCGTGTTGAACATAAATCATAAATAAATAAATTTATCTTCACTCTAATAGTTAAGCTTTTAGATGAATTGGCTTATTAAGTTAGTAAAAATCACTCAATTTTGATAGAGTCTAGGTGGCTGAAAAGATGCTATATTTTTGCTAATTACCCTTGTAAATCAGGAAACATTGCAGGAGTAATCTTCATTTCACTGTTTTTAAATGTCTGCTTCCTTTTCATGTTTTCGTGACGAGCTTGACAAAATAGATTCCATATTACATTGCACCCTGTTTAAATTCACCTCTAAACATTAATGCAGTGCTTTCTTGGCATTTTATTTGGAACATAGCGTTTTACGCATTGTAATTAATTCAATCTTGATTTTAACCTATAATATTCTTGGCTACAGGAATATGGCCATCGTGTTAGGCTGGCAACTCATGCTAATTTCCGTGAATTTGTGAAGTCAGCTGGGGTATATTTTTACCCACTTGGTGGCGATCCTCGGGTTTTGGCTGGATGTAAGGGGTCTTCAACGTGCATATGCATACCTGTCATCACTATAGAACTGTAGTAGATCTATTGGGGCATTAGTATGACTCTCATTTAGTCTCATTAGGATTCTTATGCGTATTCTGTGACCCTGAGATCCTAAGTATAGAATGCAAGTATCCTGTCTCTCTTTTTTCCATTATATTATTGTTTTCCCCTCCACCCCACCACAGGAGGAATAATATTCCCCCGTGTTGTTCTAACTTTTATCTAGTGTCACTATCTAGTTCATATCTTCATTTAGATGTGGCAAACTCTATTTTTATTATTCAAGTCAATGATATATGTGGATGTTGTTCAACATTTCAATGTATGACTTAGTAGTCTTTGTCTACTTGACAGTAAGTTTTATATTTCCTCTAGTACTGCAGCTGTTAAATTCTCATTTAACTTCTAAACTTTAATCAATAGAATCAAATCATCAATAATGGGGCACTTCTTTGAGTGATTTTTTTTGTAATTGTAGATATGGCCAGAAATAAAGGTCTTATACCATCAGCGCCGGGAGAAATATCTGTACAAAGAAAGCAAATAAAAGCCATTATTGAATCTCTCCTTCCAGCTTGCACAGAACCTGATGTAGAAAATGGTGAACCATTCAGGGCTCAAGCAATTATTGCAAACCCTCCTGCATATGGTTAGTTATTATAATGTTACTCCGTTAAAACTTTTCAAAATTTTGCTAAATGATTATTGTAGACTGTCTATGTTTTGATGGCATTTAAATCTTTTAGTATAACCATTAATCAGCATTTAGCAATTTACAGTTGAGAACCAAATTAAGAGGAAATTTGGATTTTGAATTTTTAATGGTAGCTTTTGAAATCGTCATATACTTCAATATGGTTGCTCAGTTGTATCTTTGAGTGGCTGTAGTGATAAACTGATTGGAATGGTGAGAACAGATTTATGTAGCCGGCCCCAAATTTATTGGAAATAAGACTTTGTTTGTTGTTGTTTGGAAGCGTTTGTGTTTCACTTCAAATGTTTCCTAATTGTTGTCAGGACATGCACATGTTGCTGAATCTCTTGGTGTGCCCTTGCATATCTTCTTCACGATGCCTTGGACGTGAGTTTATTCATTTCTGTTTATGTTTCTCAGTTCTCTGTCTTACTTACCCTTTTAAGTAATTGAACCAATATTAAGTTGTCTGATATAAGAATTAAGTTTCATTAAAAATAAAAATTATTTCTCTACATTTCCTCTCGAGGAAGGATAAAAAATGTGCACTTATAAAAATAACCATTTCAGCAGTATTTACTGTTTTGAAGAGTGGTTTTTGGCTCTATGAAATTGAGACAAAAGGTTTCTGTAGATAAATTTATTTCTAGAGTTCGGAAAATATGCTTTATTAATTTGGCCTTTTATTGGTATATACTGATGCGTACTCTTTAGCTGAAGGGAGAAAAAATAAATTCTTACACATGTATTCAATAGGCAGGCCCACATATGCATTTCCTCACCCGTTCGCACGTGTACCTCAAAGTGCAGGATACTGGGTATGTTTTAAGTTGTCTGCAGACTTTTTTTACTTTTGCTATTTCGATTTAAATCTTTATATGGATTTCATAGACGAAATATTCTCAATAATATCTCTTTGTTGATCCAGCTTTCGTACATTCTTGTGGATTTACTAATATGGTGGGGCATAAGAGGGTATATTAATGACTTTAGGAAAAAGAAGCTGAAGCTTCCTCCTATTGCATACTTCAGCACTTATCATGGGTCAATATCTCATCTGCCAACAGGCTATATGTGGAGTTCCCATGTTGTGCCCAAGCCAGAAGGCAAGTATATCATTTAGGTGATTGAAATTTTTTGATTTACTTAATGATCTTTACGTTCTAAATAAGTTCATATTGGTTAATGTCATCATGGATGCAAGTTCAACTTTGCATGTTACTAACATCTTTTATCTTCATAAACCACATGACTAATGAGCAATAATGGGTGGCACTAGACACTACTATGAACAAGATTCTAGCTTCTTTTTTCTTATTTACTATAGTTAGACCCCTCTACAGTACTGTGAACCAAACATGCACAAAAAATTTGTTTTCATTGATGCTTTTTTTTTACCTAAGCCTTATTGAAGGACTAAATGCATTTAAGTGATGTGCAGATTGGGGCCCTCTGGTTGATGTCGTTGGTTATTGTTTTTTAAACCTTGGGTCAAAATATCAACCTCCTGAAGAATTTATTCAGTGGATCCAGAAGGGACCTGAACCTATTTATATTGGATTTGGGAGCATGGTATGAGTGTCAACTCTTTGTTATTCTCATTTAAACTTGTATGTTCACAATTTTTCATTTCGATATCTTATGATTTTGTAAGCAGTCTTTCTTCACAGTCCTGTAATGATTGAGTGAAATAGTAATTCAGACCCTTGCCCCAGAAATCACACGGAAAAAAAGGAAAGAAGAATGTGACAATAGTGATGCCCTAATACAATCTCGTTTCTTGACAATTGTTACTCTCTTTTGTATTTGGCATATCTTGCTACATATTGTCATTCATTTTGTTCTTAAGATTTGACTCTCAATTTGGTGATGTTTGAATGATTATGTTCATCAGTGTTGAATGATAGAAAATAAAAGCATGAATAAATTTGCTTTAATATTAAATGACTAGAGGACGCCTACAGTTAACTGCAATTTTTGCAGCTGCTAGTTAATCTGATCCTATGTTGCACTTGTTACGTGCCATGATTTGTGCTT
>CAIGRQ010188776.1:0-12626 GCA_903798375.1 Fraxinus sp. D2006-0159
CAAAAATCTGAGCTCAACGTCTTATGACACTCCATTGATGGTGTTGAACAAGCTTTGGGTAATATTGGTTCGGTTTTACACTTTAAGAGTTTATGTTTTCCGCATTGTAGTTGTAATAATCTTTTGTTCTCTACTTTATAAACTCTACAAATTTGCCTATACCTTGCCAACAATGGGCAAGCAGTTCTCTCTTTCCAAGTCTGCAGACTTGATTAAAGTAAAGTGAGAAGAAAACGATTGTTCAGATTCTCAATGGATAAGCAATACCGTTCTCACATGTCATTAAAAGTTCAAGTTACAGGCTCCAATAACAATTTTGGAAGCAATGAATGATTGAAGTAATCTGAATGTCAAGCAAATTGGATGACGATAATATGAATTATAATGTTGCTCGTTGAGGGAGGCATAATAATTGAGGCATCGCAAGAGACCTTCGCCATGCAAAAAGGGGTTGCAAGCCTCAATGGCATGTGGGAGTCAAATCACATCGGTCGGTTGCAAGCCGAATAGCCAATCATATCAGCACTGGCGAATTTAGGGGACTGGACTAGGTCCCAGTCCATTCCAATTTTTTTTGGGTAAATTACTTTTTTTTTTTTTTTTTTTTTACTTATTAGTCGAGTTAAAAAATTGATGAAACGTACGTGAATCTCATAAAATATGCGGTTAAAATTAATTATTGACTTTGACTTGAAATTTTAATCCAAACCAAATCGCTGATAGTCAACAACATGATAATCATAGCTAGCGTCTATCCAATGTAAATCTAATTCTCGAGCTCTGACGTGTATATATTTTTATAATAAAATAAATATTTTGATATTTCAATCGATTGACAAATCAAAAACAATTGAACCATCATGACACGTATGGACAATTATGTCCTGATAAAATACAAGCATTGAAAATACTCTTTTTTTTTTTCATGAGTATTTGACGAATTATTTATAAATCCCATCTCTACCACCAGATCTCCGTTTTGCTTCCCTGCGCGTGCGAACAAGCTAATCTCGTTTTCTCTGTTGGAGATTCAAACACTAGTGGGTAAGTGAATTCCTAGATCCATTCCAGAATCTATTGTTTTAAATTTATTAACACAATTCAGCTTCATTCGATTTAATTGGTACTTTTAGATTTAGATGTATATTTTATGTTCATAATTATCTGGCTGGAACCACACTAATCGCACCCGTAAGCAGTTGTTTTTATTCATTTGCTGCAAATGTTATAATTGCAATGCAGGTTAGTATACTGCATACATTGCGAACTTAAACAGGCCAAATATGTGTTTATATATAATTAATAGAATTAAAAGGAGTAAAACATTGTGCGTTTGTTGAAATGTTTTCTTCTATAATCAGACTGACTCGAAATGTAAATAATTTTTATTGATTATGATTGCATTTAACTAATATGAGTTCTTTTGGCATTGTTTTGGATTATTTAGGATAAATTATGGGTGTGGCTCAAAACAACTTTGACATGGAGGAAGGAACTCTTGAAATTGGGATGGGTATGTTATCTGTGTAATTTTTATTTTTTTAGTTCCTTATATCATACATGTATATTCTCTATTTCAGTATCTTGTTGATTATTGATTATGATATTCATGATATTTGACTTTTGTTTAGTGAATGATTTCTAGTCTTTGTGCTTAATTTGATTTCTGATGAAATCGATTTCTGATGAAATCAGATTGTGCAAATTCTTTCTGTGGATGGTAGAATAGGAAAAAGTATTTATTTTGATTGTGAATGCTAAAGTAGGTTTGCTCGTTTTGTCCAACTTGTATATTTTCTGAATGGCGTCATAGCTACCAAATTAGCTAAGTGGCGAAATTGTCATAGAAAAAGGGAAATATTTATAATATCACTTGCACTCTTCCAGTCTCTGCTCCTGTCTTCTGGAACAATTCCTTGGGAGATTGGGAGAGAAGTTGCTGCCAAAGGTAATGTTACCTATATCATCCAAAATGAACTCCATGACTCAAATCTATGTAAATGAAAGTTTTGTTCCATAGTTGTCTAGGTCAGTTGCATTAATCCTCTTCTTCCTCTTTGCTCTATCATGGGCCATCTAGTTCGATTGACATAGCCCAGCATTGTCGTCATTATTATTGCCAGTGATAAACCACAGGAACTAGAAAAGTGAACGTGGTTGGTTTATCTTGATGAGGCAGTGAATTAAGTGACGTGTCATTGCGTTTGATATCAAACTGCTCACCATCTTATCAAATCCATTTTCTAGCATTATAGTGGTGATTGTAGTTCACGTGTTTATCAACCCTTTGACCGCCTTACTTAATATGTTTCTTTCCCAGTTACCAGTTTCCCCTGTTCCATTGAAATTGAACCTCTGCCTCTAATTCAACTGTTTATCTATGCTTGTTTTGGGTCTGATTTTGTACTTCAATTGTTATAAAGGCCCACATAAACATGACTATAGAGACGAAGGTGATATGCATGGAAATTTTCCTCCTCATATTCTAAGTATAGTCCAAAAATTTGGAGGGAGACTGGTTGGAAGAATCACACAGGGATACTAGATTAAGGAGGAAACTTTAGAAAAAATTGGAAAAGTTACATAAGAGCCCAAAAGTTTGGATGGATCTAATAGGTAATCAGTCTTCAGCAGGACTCCAAGATTTAGAAAAGTTTTGATTGTTCTCACGAATGCAATCAAAACTCAAGCGAGTTACAATCCCTATCTCTGCAGTAAATCTTTACAAGATTGACATGCTCTGTATGTTGCCATCTGATCCAGATATGGGGAGTTCTCTCTGATTCTGGCTATGGTTCAAAATTTTCTTTCTGGAGCATTGCAACTTGAGCACAATCTACTAGATCCGAACGAAGATCTTGGATTTCTCCTAGTCATCAAGAGGTCCAATTGGAGAGGAGGGATGTTTTATCGAAGGTCGAACTCCCAGTGTCCTGGTTCTTTAACCAAAGGTTTAGCAAAGTAAGTAGTATAGTCGAAAAGATCCATGCAAGGTTGAATCTGATTAATTCTGCTGTTGCCTGCAATGCTGCTGGTCCTGCAAACATAAATAATATAACCGAAGTGTTGGAGCTCAACATCAAGCTGACAAAAGCGTTCTCTGCCTCTCAATTTCCAAATCTCTGGCAGGATTAGGATATGCTGTGACCTTCTATCCATCCACTAGGTTGGGAGCCAAATCAGAAAGCAGAATTTCATAAGTTTTAGCATGATTTGAGACAACTCTGGTGAACAACAGGCATGATCAGGGGAGACACTAGTGGAAAAAAGGCCTCTAAAGTTGGAGGGGTGACGAGGGAACAAACTTGAACGAACAGATAAAAGAGATTGAAAGACCAAGGGACATTAGCTGAGTAAATACTAGAGATTTACTGCTTAGTATCAATTAGGTGGTTAATCCAAAGGATTTTTATGAATTTAACCTATATAAATTTTCTATCGCGTGCTTCTCTATCGTACTTTATACTTGCTAACTAAGATTTCAAATTATCTTGTAATGTAAACCTTACCTTCTATTTTTTTAATTTTAAGATTATTGATGCATACTTGTATGCTTTTGTATCTTTCCAGAGTACAGAACTGTCTCTGGAGTTGCTGGACCATTGGTTATCCTGGAAAAAGTTAAGGTGAATATTCTGCTCTTTGTTTTACATTGGTTTCTTGTATATGGAATGACTACATGTGGTATTCTGTTTATGGAGTGACTGCATAAAATGTGTTGTATGAATTATTTCAGGGACCCAAATACCAGGAGATTGTTAATATTCGCTTAGGAGATGGAACGACACGACGTGGACAAGTCCTGGAGGTAGACGGTGAGAAGGCTGTTGTTCAGGTGGTTATCCTTGTCATCTCTTGTGCATTGTGAATTCAAGTGAATACATTGCATGATATCACTGTCAATTCATTATCGGCCTAGACTTAGTTTTTTTTGTGTATGATTTTTGCTTTCCTTTTACTTTGTACAAATTAGTTGTCTTCAATAACAAGCGGTAACCAGTTGTCTCTTCTTTTTGTTTCAGCAGTTCTTTTAGATTAGAGTTTTACAAAGTTCATGCGTCAATTCAATGATTTAAGATTACCTATGCTGAACTTGTGAGAGTTTTTACTCATGCGAGAATATGATTTTTCTTTCCTTGTTTATTTCACCAGGTTTTCGAAGGAACATCTGGAATTGACAACAAATATACGACTGTCCAGTTTACAGGGGAGGTACAGCATTGCTGTTAATTGCATATATATTTGTTCTGCTGTTATGTATATCTTGGTACTGGATGGAAAGAAGATGGTCTAGATGTTTAGTTTCTTTGTTTTTATGGGTTCGCACAAGCTTTAAAAGTTTTTTCTGGTTCCAAATGAATCATGGACATAAAAAATGGCTCTGCAGCCCAATTATGCTTTAAGATAATGAATTTACTATTTTATAATTTGTATATCTCAAGTGAATCTTGGTGCTTAATATGCTGATGGATTTCAGAAGAAACTGTATCTTTTTTCTTGAGCTGCTTTAGTCAGGTACTTGCAATTACTTTCTCATGTCATGAACAGAAATAATAGTTTTCTGAACTTAACCGGATAGGAGTGATGTGTCATGATTCTGGAAAAATTGGTCTTTTGCTTAATAATGATTTTTTCACTTGATATCCACGAGTTTTCCGTTCTTTTGCATTTTCTCAAAGTATCTTTCTTGCCTTCTTAAGAATGTTTATCCCATGATACAGGTTTTAAAAACACCCGTCTCATTGGATATGCTAGGTCGTATATTTAATGGCTCCGGGAAACCCATTGACAATGGTCCTCCAATTTTGCCCGAGGCTTACTTGGATATTTCTGGTGAGTGACTAGAGAATGACCTTACATCTTTTGTCGGCATACATCTTTAATCCGCGTTTGATGATGTATTCAAATTCTCCTCTTCAGGGAGTTCCATTAATCCTAGTGAGAGAACATATCCTGAAGAAATGATACAGACAGGAATTTCAACAATTGATGTCATGAATTCAATTGCCAGGGGACAGAAAATTCCTCTTTTTTCTGCAGCTGGTCTTCCCCATAATGAAATTGCTGCCCAAATCTGTCGTCAGGCTGGTTTAGTGAAGCGGTTGGAGAAATCTGATAATCTTCTTGAGGTACAAGAAAATCCCATATTTTAACGGTGCCTACCGTAGATAATCTCTTTATTACCCTGGATGCTGTATTTCTGCTGTTGTCTAACGTAAATGAATCATGAATGAGTGTCACTGCATTGTCTTGGCAATATTGTTATATTATGCTGATAAATATGCAAAAATTGATGGAGGAAAGTTATTTTTGTTAGTATTATTGTAAGAACTTTTCTCCTATCTTTAAGATAAACATAAATCTCCAGATTTGGTCCTTTTGCCCAAAATTGCTAGTAGTCTACTTTAAAAGACATCTTTTGAACATTATCGTCTATATCAAATACATGGTTCAGTAAATTGTATAATTTTATTCAGTCTTTAGTCAGTTTATTCTAACATATATCTGTCAAAATGCAGAGAAATTTTTATACACCTCTATGCTCCCCAGCAACCAAGCAATCTTTTCTATCATACTTAGATGTTTTATACACTTGTTGGGATTTCAGCTGAGTTGATGTTATCAAGTCAATACTCATGATCTACAAATGCTGCAGGATCAGGAAGACGACAATTTTGCCATTGTTTTTGCAGCTATGGGGGTTAACATGGAGACAGCACAGTTCTTCAAACGTGATTTCGAGGAAAATGGATCTATGGAGAGAGTGACCCTTTTCCTGAACCTGGTAATTATGTGATTTGTTGACCCATTGAAGATACTCAGATTACTATTTCTTCCAAGTTTTAGTGGTGTAGTGTCTTGTTTATAACAAACCTTTTTTTATGCAGGCCAATGACCCAACAATAGAACGTATCATTACTCCCCGTATCGCCCTTACAACTGCAGAATATTTAGCATATGAATGTGGGAAGCATGTTCTAGTCATATTGACAGATATGAGTTCCTATGCTGATGCTCTTCGTGAGGTAACATTTATGTCATATACTTTGTTCTCTGTAGGATTATCTTTTCTTAACTTTGACCAGAGATGAAAACTGCATTCAAGGTGTTTCATGAAATTTACTGTGACTGGGATTTTCGGTCTTAACTATTTGCATCAAGTAAATTACCAATTTGCCACTGTAGGTTTCTGCTGCACGAGAAGAAGTGCCTGGGAGGCGTGGGTATCCTGGTTATATGTATACTGATCTGGCAACTATCTATGAGCGAGCTGGACGTATTGAAGGAAGAAAGGGATCCATAACACAAATTCCTATCTTGACTATGCCCAACGATGGTAATAAAATATTAGCCATCCATATAACCTGTCTGAACACAATTTTTGTTTTTCTGACAGATTGATAAACTTGGCTTGTTCTATTTATTGATTGATCAGATATTACTCATCCAACCCCTGATCTTACTGGTTATATCACTGAAGGACAGATTTATATTGACAGACAGCTTCATAATCGGCAGGTAGATATTTGTTGTAGCTGCATGAATTGGTTTGTGGATGTTGGTACAAAGTACAAACAATTTTAACATGGTGGACCATTTGATTAAATGTCTTGCATGGAATTTCAACTCCAGAAGAGCCACCAAGTGGCTGGCACATCTTTGATCATCTTTTAAAATGAGTACTAGTGGGTTTTCTCTACCATAAGATTCTTTTTCGTGTAAATCTAAGTGGAGATTACGACTCTACATTCAAAAAACGCAGAATCTTGCTTCAAGTTGATGGGATGTGCTAAAAGATGGAAAGAAAAAAGGGTGTAATCGGGCCAAAATCAAAGTAGAAAAGTTCTTCGGGTATCTTTGAGAGACAAGAAAAGTAGCATTGGAATCTGTAGTTACAAACAAAAGTTAGGAGGTCATATTTTGATTTCATGAGATCTACCTAGTCCCTGGACTGCATCCAGAAACCCTTTGGATATCAGTAAACTACCTCACAATGGCAGATTTAGGGGGGGGGGGGAAATGTGAACAATTTGCTAGTGACTCCTGTCATTTTAAATGTCTTGCAATGATGCCCGAGTGATGGCTTTATATGTGGTGTGTCTGGAATGTTCTTCCTAGTTGGCTATAACTACATTTTCCTTTGGAATATAAATTTGCTATAATAACATTTGCTTTCTTCTGTACTGAACAGATATATCCTCCAATTAATGTGCTTCCATCCTTGTCTCGTTTGATGAAAGTAAGTACCATAGATTTCCTGACTTGATTGGTTTGACTTCTTATTTAAAAGATTTGAAGATGATACACCGTTGATCTATATGATTTCACTTTTATTATAGAGTGCTATTGGCGAGGGCATGACTCGCCGGGATCACTCAGATGTGTCTAATCAGGTATGATTAGCAATTCACAGTTCAAAACTAGGTCAAAGCTCTCCTCTCATCTTTTTATTTTTGTTTGTGTATTTTTCCCATGTCCAGCTATATGCAAACTATGCAATAGGAAAGGATGTCCAGGCAATGAAAGCCGTGGTAGGAGAAGAAGCACTTTCTTCAGAAGATCTGGTCTGTACTGTGTTATATTGAGTTTGTCCCTGAACTTATCATTAATAATAACCTTTAATATGATTTATGGGACCATGTTTGAATAAACAGCTATATCTCGAGTTCCTTGATAAATTCGAAAGGAAGTTTGTAAGTCAAGGTGCCTATGACACCCGCAACATCTTCCAATCACTCGATCTAGCGTGGACACTGCTTAGGATCTTTCCCCGGGAGCTTCTTCATCGTATTCCAGCAAAGACACTCGATCAGTACTACAGCCGGGATGCAGCCAATTGATTGCAAGAGACAAGCTCTGGTACTGTAGTTTTCTGGTCAGTTACCTTGGTGTGCACATTTTGTGAAATGACCCATGATGTGTGTTTCTATAGATTGTGCATCTCCTCCTCAATCCTCTTGAAAAATAAAAGTTCTTGATTAGCCCCTCGAAGCCAAGGCTTCAGCAGTTTAAGCTCTTTGAGTATTAAATCAGTTTGCTTTGCCAGAATGCACTTCAAAATTGCTTTCGCTGTCTCAGATTAAGTTTTGAAGCACCAATGGCTTCCCTTTGTCATATATTTGTGACAGGACATGTAACAGTTTCGAGTTTGATTGCCTTTTTCGGGAAATTCTTTGTTGCTGGACATTTTTACTCAGAGCTGCCTTTGTGTCTCAAGCTTGTGATGTATAACTGAGACTTACTGTGGTTTTTCCAATTCATGTTAGTCCTTTGCATGCAATAAGATTTTCGATTTTATGTTGCTCTTGTATTTTGGATCCTGTTTAGTGTTCCTGCTCTCCTGAAATAATAATAATAATAATGAGTGCTGAAAATTACCCACCCCAGTAGCCATTATGAAAATTTGCTATCCAAGACCATAGAACTTTGCAATAGCACTCTTCGAAGTTTATGGCTTGTGAAATGTGTACTTGTTAACAAACTTTGCAATACTTGCTTGTGTTCATAAATGTAATAAGCGAAACGAGTCACTGTCTTTCTCTCAACCTAGAAATTTATATACCTATTCTTCATAATCGAGCTCTTGAGGTGGTTCTTCTCAATTTACGATTCAATTAATTATGAGTGCATTGACAAGACGGACTTTTTGATAGAGGAAGAAGCACCACCTCAAGAGCTCCATTATGAAGAATAAGATACGCCATTTACGAGGACCGTGCAGTTCCTGATGTCGATTGTTATGACAAGAATGCTTCTATTCAGAGTTGGTGGATTTTAATTTTTACATAGTCCGGTCATTTATCAGTGCGGTCGAGCATTTTACAAAAGTAAAATTGACAAAAATAAGGGGAAAAAACATGGAAAAAACAAGCCAACATATCTATTATACTGATTGTCACATTAAAAATTTAAAATTCTCTTCAGTCTCTCTCTTGGGCTATACCGAGTATTAGTCTCCAGTTAAAAGTTACAGTATACAATAAAGAATTTTTGGGGCTGCTCGTCTTCCAAGAAGCTTCTGTATTCACATGAGAATAGTACAACAGGCAATAACATCAGAAACAGAAGCATCAAGAAGTGCCAGGCGCAAGGGTGTTAGGACGCAGAGTGATGCCACCCCCTTTGACGGATATGTTGGGAGTCCTAACAGAACTAGCCCGACTCACAAGATTTGAGTCGAGAAAAACTACAATAACGGTGATGTCATCGTGGAAATGCCGACGAACTCCACGCTCAATCTTCTTCAAGTCCGAGTACCTCATTTCTCTTTTCTTTGCTGCCTCTTTCAATGCTGCTTTCACTAATCTCCTAGCACTTCCCTGCATTAGTAACGCACACAGAATTTAAGAATTTTTCCCATTTTCTTTCTTCAAGGTGTGCATGTTTGGCCAAAAAAATTGCCATCTTAAACTGGGACCCACAAGTTGTATGAACCAAAACCTATAAGCAAGCTTATAAGCGAATTCCCACTTATCTGGCTTATAAGCTGCGGGACACACAGTTGCATGGATTTTGGTCCAATTCGTGGGTCGTCTGCTTATAAGATAGCAACCCATTTTTTTTGCCAAACATGCTCTATATCATCTGCTTGGAGGGGAAACAAAACATGGTAAAAAACAGCCATGAGAACAGTACATGCTGACTTCAAACTTATTTCTGAGTCTGCAGGCCCTTCACTAATTTTAACATAATAATAACCTTTAGGATGCAGCATGCTACACTTCAAATTAGATAAGCGCTAAAATTTAAAACATTGAATATCTTACAGTGTGTGGATTATTTTGAACTATATTGACTGCATCTTGATTGGTAAGGTGCTCCCAAAGGCCATCTGATGCGAATATTATAAACTGATCGTGAGGTAACAATTGGTGTACGGAAATTGATGGTTCCGAGCTCAAAATTGGCCTTTTAAAAGGTTCACGAAGTCGAAACTTCGCATATAATGGCTCCCTGTTGAATTCAGTCTTTTTCAAATAAACATCACCGATGGATCTTGAAATCTGTGAGCCAACATAGGCTAGTCATAATGCAAATCATATTTTAATGTGAATTCATAACGAAATAGTAAAGAACATTACTCAATAGCCAATTTGCACATATGAAAAGTGTTATTGGATCGATAATTTCTAGGTACAAGTGAGCCAAGTAGAAATATGAAAAGCTTCAATTCTTCTGCTACAATTCAACGAGGTTGAGGATCAATGATTGCACAATAGCAAGATCAATATAAACCGTCAATTTAACTGACATTACTTCCAGTCGAATTTTTTTTCCAGCTCTCAGCCTGAAGCGTTGTCTCTGTCTATATAGAAATTATCACGCTGCAATTGATTAGGCAATTTTGCAGGATTACACAGGCCAAAGATGACAGATCAGCAGAGAATTTACTGTGGCAATAACTACCAGAAAGAAAGACAACCAACCTGTATAAGGCCCTTCACACGCCACACGTTATGCTTTAGAACAACAATTTGTGAGTCATCAGGGTGCATAGATTTCAGTTCCTGTCTCACGGATTCAATACTCGCATTATGCTCTGAAGAGAGCTGAATGGATAGTACTTCCCCTGTTGCCTTAACAAGTCTCCCTAAAACAGCACGGGAATCACCAAGATTGGCAATATACAGTGTTCCATTGCAGATAACTCCAACAAGGCAGCACGAACCAACTGCTGCTATCTGTGGATTCAAAGGCCATTGCCTGCTGACAAGTGAGAAAAAACCATCTTCTGTAGCTTGAAATGCCTTCCGTATTACCTCCACTGACATAGACTGGTGCTCTGCAGCAAATGCTACACAATTGGGAAATTAGCGGTTGACCAGTAAAAGGTTAATTTACACAACCAAGTGAAATATCACGAGGGATTATTATTCCCCGTCATCTATGCTGTTATTATTTGGCTGTCGCATTTAGAACTAAACATTAGCAAGGACATCGTGAAATTAGGTGCTCAAAATTTGCAACTGATACACTTTTTACAGTTTTACTTGACTAGTGTAAGCAACAGTAATAGGAGACTATACATGATACGTCAGATGCTCTATTCTAAAGTCCTTTTTCTTTGATAGAACCAAAAAGACTTTGAAGTTAACAGCAAGAATAAGTCCTAAAGAACATGATAGACTTACTCTTGAGGTGTCGAACAAGGTGTTCATTAATGAACCGAGAAGTCTCTGGGCCACCATGTCCATCATAAATTCCCACAAAAGTACCATATGGCCCAGAATCGTGCAAGCTCAAACAACCAGATTCAAGTTGGCTCTGATCCTCAAGTAAATTATTAGCTTGAACTACAGCCATAGAAAATTCTCCATTAAAATGTTGTCCTGTATCCTTGTACCACAGAAGCCCATCTTGACGCCCACCAGCATCAGAACCCGTAGGAGTAAATCGACCTGCCTTCGGCCAAAAGCAGGCCCTCAAAAAGTTCATTAACCCCGATAACATGCCTCATCTCATCCCAGGCACCGTCCAAATTATGCACATCTAACGAGGACTCGAGGTAACTCAGACCAACCTCAATTGTGCAACCACTTTTCAATTATCAATTATCAATTCCTCCTCGAGAAAGAGAAACTATACACAGTACAAGTCTAGGTGAGGAAAAACAACAAACATAAAACAAGCAAAATTAGAACTTGAACAAAACAACTCAACATATCAATCCATAGAAAAATATATATAAAGATACCAAGTTTATGTTTAATTCAGCTCAGTACTGTTACAGGCTACCAAGAATCAAAGTATTTAAATGTGAAATAGATCTCTGATTAAAATATTAAGTTCATTCAAAGTTCAACACCAAGAAATGGGGCAGGAGGCTTTGAAAAATTGAAAGAGTAATCAAAATTTACATTTGCTTCACAGAACTGTTTGCTCAGCCAGTTCAGATTCCAGAAAGTCAATTTCCCAAAAAGAAAAAAAGAAAAACAAATAAACAAAAACCCAATTTCTCAAAATCCCAAAACTCTCCAGTCAAGTAATTCAACGGTACAATTTTACAAGATAAAACAGCAAGAAACCCACGTAAAAGATGTTACCTTTAGAGCACAAGATCTCAAAGTGAAAGTGGTTTAGATCTGTGGATCCATCAAATAAAAAAAAAAACGGATTGAAGGGTATGAGTATGATGATATGAGGTGATAAAAGATGGAAAAAAAGGCATAAAAGGGGGAAGAAAACAGGGCTGAAAATGAATTATCAATTAGATGATGTGTTTGATTAATCCAACTTCAATTTAAAAAAGCAAAGAATTGAAAGCTCGAAGCCAGCAAAGTAGAGGACGGTTTGGGCTCCACAATGGAGTTCCAGACAGAGAAAATCTAGAGAGAGAAAAGAAGGGAAAATATAAAATATTGTTTTAAAAAAAAAAAAAAAAAAAACTTACATCACTTGAAGAGTCAACGAAGCTCGGTACAGATAGAATGACACACTTTTGCATGGATTTTCCATGCAACTGGCACTTATGATGCCGCGTGAAGCTCATTCATATTTACTTTTATTTTAGTCAGTGTTCTAAAATGCGTAATGCGTTGCGATGCGTCGAGGTCGAGAATCAAGAATTACAAGTTTAAGCGTGTCAATGCGGAGAATATGCATCATAATGCGTTTCGTACTTTTAA
>CAIGRQ010188895.1:0-10023 GCA_903798375.1 Fraxinus sp. D2006-0159
CCAATAGTAGGCGGTCACGTGACATTTAAGTAACCCTTGTAGTAAACAATGAAGTACACTTAGATTTTTCCATCCTATAATATAAATTGGTCTTTCGCCGATTACATATGATAGTAACTTTTCTATACCGACACGCATTATGAGTCACTATCTTTAACAGTTAATTTTGTAGAAATTAATTCAAGATCTTATTTTTAGAAAAATCAATTTTGTTAATATAAAGCTAATTGGATCAAAGTTACTTTATGTATCGAGGCTCGAGTGATTTAGTTTTGCTAAGCTTAAAATTTGGTCAAAGTTACTTTATGTATTGAGACTCGAGTGATTTATTGAAATGACACAAACTTGAAAGCTAATTTTTCAAGTGTTAGTAACATATAATTATCAAACATGTTTTGTTCAAAATGGTTTTTCTTTTACTAGATTTTGGTTTTAAAAAAAAAAAAGGCTCTAGGTTCTATCTATAATTTATATTAACGTGCGTAAAACAATCAATGACTTTTAAGTTGGAATAGTCAACAGGATTTTTGTCGAACAAATTGTTTAGTTAATCAAATGTTCCTATTAGGATGAGTCAAATTATGTAATTGATTGACCAACTAGGTGATCTAGTCATTTTGGTGGTAACTTGGCCAGCCATATCTCCAATAGATTGAGTTAAGTGTTAATTATAATTGGTAACTGAACTATAATCTAGGTTATTACTTAGCCATGTTTGCCGTAAATTAAAATTTATTAAAAAAATTACGTCAAAGTTAATAATTGATTTTAATCACACATTTTATGTGATCTACAACTTTTCAATCACACATTTTATTGAATTTCTGCTTGTCACGTGGACAATTCCATGAGATGGACTAAACAGAATCTAACCGAGTAATGATGCATAATGTGATTTAATATTTAATGATCAACGAAATGCTTCTTCAAAGCTTAGTTGTTAAGTGGTAACGTGCATGTATCATAATTGGGTGATCATTTATGGCGATGATTAATATAATTAACCCTTGAGTCCTTTGTTTTGGACTCCATTTCCATCTTCTCTTTTTAATTACATATTTTTCAATAAATAATATTACTTGTAAATTCAAAATTTTGCTTTCTATTTTAACTAGACATTCTTTAATAATAATAATGATAATGATAATAAATCACATTTCAAAATCCATTTTCCCCAAAAACACATTATAATGGAACCAACCATAGGCTGAGTGAGAGGTTAATTACCAAGCAAAAGACGGTCATGACATTGACCCCATCATATGTATGGTTTGACCAATTAGAGTGGACTAAACTGACTTTCCAGTACAAGATTCAATATTTGTCTAATAAAGTAAATTGTATATATTTCCTCTTAACAGCATTAATTGAAACTCAGTGTTTAGCATCTCACAAGGATTTTCAAAATCAAAATTTGCACTACATTTAATTGTCAATACAACATTTATAGTCAAATAGGTTTGAGAATATTAGCGTGGAGAGAAGTCAATGGTTTTTACATAACACTCATCAATGAAGAAGCTATATATCGGAACTTCACACGCACTTAAATGGTAAATTTTCAACATCTATAAGTTTGGAAGATACAACTTTTAGCCATTGAAAGTTGGTCAAATTCCAAAATGACAGCGTTTTAGGGCAAATCTCCACTCGACTAGGCAAAGATAAAACCAAATTAAAAAGAAACCTAAACAAAACCGAACCAATCCTAAATCGCAAAAGTAAAGGAGCGTTGCTAATGCCACAATCCACTGCTCATGACAACAGCTTTTTATGTGTCCTCTTTTCATTGGCTATTGTCAACGCATGTTTGGTAAGTAATTATAATCAACTTAAATTAAAAATAAATATAAATGAGTTGTAGATAATTATAATCAACTTAAATTATAGATAAATATAAATGAGTTGTAGATAAGTAAACTTGTGACTTGTGAGTTACACGAATTAAGTTGATAAAGCTAAATTTGACCAAAAGTAATTAAAAAAACCTACCAAACACACAGTGCATTTATTCATTTGCACATTAGTTTTCATTTAAATGTGATCCACTGTCACCTAAATGGTGAGAATGGTTGCTTATTACAATTAATACAGGAGCATCACACTTCAAATTTTACACCTTCTTTTCTTCTCAACGAAGAAGAAAAACTTCATCCCATTGATAAAAGAGTATAAAAACCATTTCAGTTTCTTTTCATAAGAGAGTTTCTTTTCATAAGAGATACAGCTCTGGAATTTAGCTTTCGTTGCATTCTTGCATGCATGCACGTGTGTGTGAATATATTTGTTAAAGAACAGCTGCTGTAACTGTAAGTTATTTTCTGGAATTAAAAGCCATTTTTGAGGATAAGGTCTTTTTTTAAATTTTAATTCAAGTATTTTTTGAAGTGATCAATCGGTGGAAACCAATGCGTTTTGCTCTTTTTTGTTTTTTCAACTAGTTTTTCGTTGTGTGATTTTAGGAGGGAATGAAGTAGAAATTATTTTGAGTTTTTGTGGTATCCATGAGTAATAATTTTTTTAAAGAAGTAACTACATTTTTATGGGTTTTGAATATATTTTATAAAATTGAGTGTTGTTAACAAGAATTAACTGATTGATGGCTTTGCAGTTTCGAGGATATTATTCAACAAGTATTTGTAAACATGAGTTGCACTGCTGAGAACATAGACAAGGAGGAGGAGAAATACGAGAAGCTCACTGTTAATCGTATGCCGATATCAGTTGAAGGGGGGTCGTTGGAAAACGGATTCATCAGAGCCTCAATCGAAGGGGATTCATCACAGAATGGATTGTTCATGGCCTCCCCAAATTTATGCATTGATGAAAGTGTGCTTGTTGACCCAAAATTGCTCTTTATTGGGTCAAAAATTGTTGAGGGGTCTCATGCTACAGTTTATGAAGGAAGGTGTGTGTAATCTATGTTCTTTATGCACAATCTTGTGATAAAGTTTCTTAGCTTAGAGTTTATTAAATAACGTAATAATGGAAATCTTAAATTCTGCGTTTAAAATGACGAGGTATAATAATGAAATTCTAGAACTTTGCATTAAAATGACGAGGTTGTCGTTATTCTACACTTGATGTATGATGACGAGGGGTATGATTGCGGCAAATGAAGTGTAGTTGTACTTGCATTTAACCCTCACAATTTTCCCTATCTCCGGATGGGGAAAGATTAGTTTTGTTAAGAATTAGGATTCCATCTTAAAAGGTCAACATTATTAAGAGGAGTAACACAGTCCTTTATAAGTTGGTCTATATTTTCATCTTTATTCGATATGAGATTCTATCCCTTAACATGCCCCCACAAGATGGTGGCTCATTTGAATTAATCAATTTTGAAATCCGTATACTCATTTTTTGAGCTTTAATCGGATCAAATATGCTTATCTAATACCATGTTAAGATTTAGGGTTCCATATTAAAAAGTCAACCTTGTTAAGAGGAGTAATCCAAACTCTTATAAATTGATCTATGTTTTCATCTTTATTCGATGTGAGATTTTATCCCTTAACATGCCCCCGCAAGATGGTGGCCCGTTTGAGCAGACCAATCTTTAAATCTGTGTGCTCAATATTTTTGAATTTTAATCGGATCGAATCGCTCGTTGGAGTTTAACGGGCTCTGATACCATGTTAAGATTTGAGCTTCCATCTTAAAATGTCAATCTTGTTAAGATGGGTAACTAAATCCTTTATAAATTGGTCTATATTTTCATCTTTATTCGATGTGTGATTTTATCCCTTAACAAGGTTATTATTTCTTTTTTGTACCTTTAGCTGGAGGTCAGGCTGAGCTCCTCCTCAGTTTGTACTTTGTTTTATCTCTATTTTAAATAAAATGTGTCACAACACCAAAAAATGACGAGGTTGTAGTTTGTTGATACTGCATTTGTTTCTGGTTCCTAACTTATTTCCACAAGGTTGCTACAAACAATTTGATGCTAACAATAGTGTGGTAAATCGTGTAAAGATAGTAAATTTTGCACTAATATTTTAGTTAATGTTATAAAATAAATTACTAAAATAGGATAATGTTATTAGTTCTGTTACTAGACTGATGTTATAAATAACTATTAAACATAGTAGAAGTTTTTTTAGGTTTTATGATTGAAGGAGAAAGGCTTTTTGTTATTGTTCTCGGGTTCAAAAAAAAAAAACCCTAATCGTTTGATTTCACTGCAATTATATGATGATATAATTCAATTGCCTATCAAATTATCCCAGCGCATGTTTTCTTCCCCGTGTCTTTTGCTCTTTCCTGTTGTTTGATAAGGAAATCTCTGTTCTATTTATTTAGATATTGACCGTATCTTTTTGTAGGTTTGGTGGTCAAATTGTTGCCATCAAAGTTTTCAACTTTGACGAGGAGTCAGAAGAGAAAGCATTGCTTGAAAGCCTTTTTGTCAGGGAAGTGAAAGCGATGTCTAGAGTAAAGCATGAGAATGTAGTCGAGGTCAGAGACATCATGATGTTATTTATCTTGTGGAAATGAGTATTTGAGCTTCATGCTGATAACTGCTTTTTTATTTTTGTTAATTTTTTGTTGGTTTTTAGCTAACATGATGAACAGCTTTCTCTATGTATGACTTCCAAACTTATTTCACTAATCATTATGCAAATATTTCTGTTGCAGTTTATTGGAGCTTGTAAGGATCCTCTAATGGTGATAGTCACAGATTTTTTACCAAGAATGACACTTCGGAAGTATTTAATCAACAAGCGTCCTGAAAAGTTAGACCTGCACGTTGCATTAAGTTTTGCTCTTGACATTGCTCGTGCCATGGACTATCTGCACGCGAATGGGATTATACACACAGATTTAAAACCAGGTATTGTTTGGCATGCTGAGCTTTATAAGGAAGTGTTTTTGTATTACTAGACTGTGTTGTGCATATGCCATTGATTGAGATTTCTATGCAATTTAACATGCTTGATTTTTATCTTTTAACTAAAGATTGCATGAAAAAAATTTATGGCACAGACAATTTGTTGCTGACAGCCGATGAGAAGTCTGTAAAGCTTGCAGATTTTGGTCGAGCAAGAGAAGAATCTTTCGTTGAGATTGAGACTGCAGAAAACGGGACATACCGTTGGATGGCTCCAGAGGTCTTATAGTTTCTTTTTTGATCTGTCACACACTTCTATTTTTCAGTGAGGATTCCATGAAATTAATAACTTGTTGATTTTCCTTTCTTTGCTGAACTTTTGAGTTCTTTCAGGTATACGTATAATTTTTATGGTTATGTTTATATGCATCTTAATGTCAATTGGAATTTAAGCTATTTGTAGAGCACAAACACAGTACTCTATTGTATCTTCCCATGTACTGAAAACAAACGCTGTTATTCTTATAATCAGGTTTCGCCAGTATTTTATTTATAGTTTCATAGGCTTGTTATGTGGTTTAACCAACAATTGGAATTGAACTTTGCAGTTGTATAATACTGTGACGCTTCGTAAAGGGGAGAAGCAGAGTTATAATAACAAAGTTGACGTTTACAGTTTTGGTATGGTCTTATGGGGATTGCTGACTAATCGCATGCCATTCGAGGGGATGTCAAATTTGCAAGCTGCTTATGCTGTTGCTTTCAAGGTACTTACACATCCTTTTCTTTTTTCTTCTTGGTAAATAATTTTATTCTGAAGAATTTTTGTCTTGTTTTCTGCATGGGATGCTATGACAAGTTCGAGTTGTAAATTGCAAGCTGATGGCAAAATTTCGAAATTGATCATTTATCCTTGCCGTGACAAATGCCCATATTCTTATGTATGCTCAGATGCTGTGTTGTCCTAACCTGGTCTAATCCACGTCTCTGCATTTTTCTTGAATCCTAAATTACATTTGCCAGAGTCACCCACATTGAATCCACCCTAACTGAATAATTGGGAACAAGATTCATCTGTCTCTCTCAGTTGTGGCAATTAAAGGTCATGACAGGAAACTACTCCTATTAAGCGTTTAAGCATTAATACCATGTTAGTATATAGTATTAAACGGGAATATAAAGTACAATGGACAATATTTTAGCTTCTTTCACTCTTTAATACCATCCATTCTATACAATATTCCTTACCAAATAAGTCATTAGGGCTTTGATCTGCTAAATAAACCAGAGGTGAATGGCTCTGATATTTTGTCTTTCTATCATATATTAATAAGGCAATATATTATTTTCCGAAAAGCTTGAGAATGTAAAATCATGAGCTTTTCTTGATTATTGTGATGTGAGGTACATAATTAAACCAACTTGAATATGGTCTCAGATTTCTAATATGCTGTCCAAGTATAAGCAAGCATAACTAACTTGAATATTCAAGAGATTGTTTAGTTGTGGGTATCATTTAACTTTGTAGAAATGTACTTCATAGATATGTTCACTGGTAGGCAGAATATAGGTTGTATTTGTTGTTGCGTTTGTATGATATGGATCTTAGTCCATATTATTTCACTTCGACTTTTCAAATAATATATTTTCAATATGAAAATTTCAGTAATGTTGACCTTTTCGTTTTGGAATTCCCTTGTGGTTCTGAGGTTCAGTCATTTTACCCTGTCGCCAAAGTTCTGATCCTTCCTGTAGCATTGAGAAATACATAACAAGCTCGATGCACCAGTAGTTCTTTGGTTTTGGGGTACAAAACAATCCATTGTATTGTTCCTACTCTACGATGCTGTAACGCTTATCATCTGGTGTTGTATCTTGTGGGGTATGCGAGTGTGTATATCACGTGGTGAAAACATGGCATGTTTAGCTAAAATTTTGTCCGTTTTAGTGTCTAATACCGTAAGAAACAAGCAATTTATGTTAACATTCGGAAGTGTAGTCTAATACCGTGAGAAACAAGCAATTTATGTTTACATTTGGAAGTGTAACTTGATTTCTAACAATAACATTCATTTAATGCAGCAAAAAAGGCCAAGTCTTCCAGATGACATTTCACCAGATCTCGCATTCATTATACAGTCATGTTGGGCGGAGGATCCTATTATACGACCCAGCTTCAGCCTGATTATTCAGATGCTCAATGCCTTTCTTTCACCACCACCAGCTCCATCCTTGCCGGAACCTAACTCCTATGAGACACCGGCGACAAGCACCATTACAATTGCTAAATATTCTGCTACAGCAAGAGGGAAATTTGCTTTCCTTCGCCAACTTTTTGCTGCAAAGAAAGCCAGAAGCTCGCAGTGAGTTGTTTTTTCAAGAATGAGTAAGCCTTAGGATTTCGACAACTGATGGACCTTTGCTAAGGGGGCATTTTAATAACAGGTCGAAAGAGACTTATTTAAGCATCCAAATGAAATTTAAAAAGTATATAAGAAACTCAAGGCAAAGAAAAGATTAAACTTATGGCTTTTGAAATTGGTATTTCGGGTTTATACGGAAACACATTTTACAACAATCATGATCATTTGCTTGTGATGAATGTTGTTTTTGAACTTATTATTTTGTAATTCGAACAAATTTTCCATGGTGGGTTGCGTACGTGAAGTGTAAAAGTGGGTTCATTTGGGCAGTAGCCTTTACAGAATCTCTTCGCGACTCAGGCTACCATTGCATCAAACCAAGTGGGTGATGAATAAAATGTAAGTTTTATGCTCTCAAGTCCATTCGATTTTGGACATAAACACTTTTAATATATAATTGATATATTTTATTTATTGTAGATCTATTATTTAATTGAATTAATATTCTAATAAATTAAATAATAGAATTCATGAAATCAAGTCTTAGAAATTTGTTAATCACAAAAAAATGTAATTGTGAGATACAAATTACATATAATTGAATCTTAAATCATCCGTGATCGTAAGTAATAACGAGATACATATATCATTATTACGGATAGAATATCACGTGTGGCATTGCTTACTTGTAAAGTAAGTAGCTGATATCACAAGTTAAAATACAGTGACACTTAAATGAACACGTGAATGTTTTGTTATAAAACAAAACATTGAAAACCCGTTAGGGGGATTTAGCATGGATAACTATCTAAGTGTCGTGGTTCATTTCTAACGTTCGATAATGGAATTGATCATTTGACTTGAGATCATCATAGTGTCTTATATGAGAAAAGTCATACTTTGGTGATGTTGGATGTTATTCTGCCAAGATCTGCTAATATAATATCGTTCAGGTATGTCAAGAATCATATAAAAATTGTGAATGATCAATAAATGATTCGTCATTCTTAAATAGCAAGATATTATTATCTACATTTCATTCAATTAAGTTGATAACGAAATCCTTGATCAAAGTATGCTCATAAGTTGAAAAGATTCTTTGACTTATGTTGACTTAATAGTGAGATGAAAGATATGATCAATAATTGAATGATCAATAATTGAGATTGATACACTTTAATATTTCATAATTGATCAAATCATATTGACGAATGAATTATAGTTTTAAGGTAAATAAACAAGTTAGGTTTTGCCATACCCGTGACATTTTCCATCACATGCATTGCCATCATACATTGTTAGATGTTAATTTGGGACAACAGATGTGAATTGATGTTAACTTAAAAATGGGTTAATTTATCAATTTTGATTAGATCAAAATAATAAATCACATCATGAGGCATCATGATCGAAAACCAAATTAGGTTGCTTGTTAATATGCCTGAATTAATTAATTCATGGACAAAATTTAATTAATTAAATTAATTAAATATTTGGTCAGGTTAAATTTAAGAGACGGGTTAAACTCATTTGGACTTTCATGAATAGGGTGCTAGGTTTTGAAAAAATAAGCTTCTGTTTGGTAGCCATTTTTCAGACCAAAGAGTGCATTTTTTGCCTGTTAGAAATCAAATTCAGCCAACTTTTTTGACTTTTCCTCTCACGTCCATCTTTTTTTACTTCTTCAACTGTCATTTTTTCTTCTTTTTTGTTGAAAAATGGCTACCAAACAACCTCTAAGAATATAATTCATTATCTTACTAAAAAAACCCTCTAATTCTCTCATTCTTCTTCCATGTGTGAATTTCTATTGAAGGCTGGATAATTGGACAGCTATAGATTGTAGATCGTGATTGTTCATGTTCAAGATAAACAAATGAGTTTGTAGAATTCAACAAAAGTATAATTCGTATTATAGATTCTATCTAAACATAAAACAGATTTTTGGTGGGAATTGAAATTATTTTTATGCTTCGCTGATAGATTAAAAGTAAATTTCCAACTGAAAAGAGGATAGCTGACTGGCTGCCGACAAACAGCACTTATGCAACTCATTGCTTACTGGTATTGAGCAAAATTTTAAGTTTGAAGTCGAGAATTTAAGGAAGTAAAGATTATCAAATATTATTCAGGTTATAGTAGGTACTTCCTCAAACAAAATTAAACGAAACTCAACATTTAGGACTTTCAGAATCAAATCTAACATTTAGTCCTACTAGTTAAATAGTTTGAACCACTTCAAGAAAAGCCATTCCCAGGGCGCGCACCCCATTGGAACCTAAATTCTGGGGGTAGGGCCACAGAACAAGGTTGAGACTCCCAACTTAAGCGTAGATGTTGATTTCGTTTCGTCAAAACATGTTCAAGGTCCCAGATAATTTCGGCATTAACCGTCACTTGAAGGAGAATGACGAGAGGAAAGTGATCGAATTTGCGACAACTCTATTTACATATACATAGTATATAGAAGTGAGATCTCATTATACATATTTATGCAGTAGAAACTTCATCAAAGAGCCTTGTGCTTCTGTACATTGAAATATAAAGTGCCTATTTCTCCTCTATCAACGGACTTTCTTTTCTTAAGGCTTAGAATTGGGGGCACCTTCAAAAGTCTGTCCAAATTGCCAACCAGCACCAAGTTGAAAGTTACGGGTTCGACTCTAAAATCACCTAAATGGAGTGAATAGGTGAATAACGTGAAATTAAAAATTATCATCGATTAATATTGCAACAAGTCACAATAATTAATTACCCTAGATTCAGTTCACGTGAATTAACTACCACATGTTGAATTGCCGGCTTGTACGAAATCAATAATGTAAACAA
>CAIGRQ010188946.1:1765-12202 GCA_903798375.1 Fraxinus sp. D2006-0159
TCTCTCTCTCTCTCTCTCTCTCGTTCCAAATCAATCAAACAACCTCAACTTTCATTAAAAAATCGATTAAGGTAAAATTCCCCAGTGGTCATTGAGCCTATCCCCAGTTGAGTATAACGAGTTATGTTAATTGGGAAGTGAGTGCCATATTTGTAGAAGATTGGGGTCATTAATATAATAAATGATAAGTTAGGGACATAGATATTAAAGATTGGAGACCTATTTCTTGAAGTGTTTTAATATTAATTCTATAAAACCGTCGTCGAATCCCAGAAACATATCTCGACCGTCCAAACTCTAACTCCCATTTTAACCGTTGGATCAATTCTGCCAACATGTATAAATTCATCCGCATAAGCACAAAATCCTAATCTGGATTTAGCTTTAAATTTTCGGTCTGATCAATAATCGTAATACGTATCAAGGTATCTCCTTCCCTGCAATGGCAACTCAGATGAGCAAAAAGCGAAAGGTAAATTTTTGGATCCAATTTTTCATATGACTCGTTTTTATGTAAATGCACGTATAATATAATTACGTGTCATTGTGTATGTAACTGTGATTGAATTGGATTTTGCAGTTTGTGGCTGATGGAGTGTTCTTTGCGGAGTTGAACGTGGTGTTGATGCGTGAGTTGGGCGGAGGATGGTTACTCCGGCGTGGAGGTCAGGGTGACTCCCATGAGGACTGAGATCATCATACGTGCTACTCGCACTCAGACTGTTCTTGGTAAATATACCTTGCACTACTTTAATATTTTCTTCTTATTTATTTTGGATAATTTTAGACCATTTCTTCATCATTGATTCGATTTTTCTTTTTATTGTTTTTATAATTTTTATATTCTGCCTTGATTATTGATATTTCTCACGTACTCTTCATTTTTATATAATTTTGGATTTTAGGTAGTATGTAGTTTTGTTCAATTTGACATATGAATATGATGATTTAGTGCTTGGTACTTTTGTGTGATTTTATGAATTTTCAATTTGTTTGATTTCAGGTGAAAAAGGGAAGAGGATTAGGGAGCTGACATCAATTGTGCAGAAGAGGTTCAGGTTTCCAGAGAATAGTGTAAAATTCCTCAATCCGGAATTTAGAGAGCAAAGTGAAATAAGAGAAATTGGAAAATATTATTGATGGAGTTTCAAATTTTACACTCTGCCCTTTGCAATGCATCTACCGTGACATAAATAGAACAAGGAAAAGAATCAGTTCTTCTGGCTCAGCTCCAGTTCTTCCAGCTTTCATACGGTTTCTTTCCTTTGCTTCTTGAGCCTTTAATTCCAAAGCTTCAATATGAGATTGTAGACTCCAACACCCCCCCCTCAAGATGGGAATGGATATTTATCAATCCCATCTTGCGAATGAGATGATGAAAGTTGAGAGAACCAAGTGGTTAGTTAATATGTCGGCCAACTGATGCTTGGAAGGAATGTAGATGATTTTGATGAGACCCTCTTGTAATTTCTCCCGTACTAGATGACAGTCTAATTGAATATGCTTTGTTATTTCATGATGGACAGGGTTGGATGCGATATCAGATGCGGGTTTACTGTCAGTGTAGAGGAGAGCTGCCTAGGGATGAGAAAGATGCAAGTCAGTTAATAGGTAGATTAACCATTGAAGCTCACAGGTGGTTGAAGCCAGAGCTCTGTATTTAGATTCAGCAGAAGAACGATTGATAGTTAATTGCTTCTTTGATTTCCAAGATATAAGAGAATCCCCAAGGAAGATAGCGAAACTAGTGACACTTCTTCTAGTGTCAAGGAAACCTCCCCAGTCACTATCTGAGTAAGCTTTCAGGTGGATAGAAGAAGCTGCAGGCAGGAAAATGCCTTGACCTAGTGTTGCTTTGATATATCTTAGAACCCTCTCAGCAGCCCTAAGATGTGAGGTGCTAGGATTAGCCATGAATTGACTTAATGCCTGTACTGAATAAGCTATGTCAGGTCTAGTTATCGTAAGGTATAAAAGGCGACCAACAAGTCTTCTATAGGAAGCAGGATTGGATAAAAGAGGTGATGAATCATTTCCACTCAGCTTTAGCGTGGATTCCATGGGAAAGGCTGTTGGTTTACAGCCAAAAAAACCACTATCTTGTAAAATATCTAAAGCATATTTACGTTGACATAGAGTAATACCCTTTGCTGATCGAGCCACCTCAATGCCCAAGAAATACCTTAGTCCTCCCAAGTCTTTATGGTGAAAGAATCATGCAAAAACTTCTTCACAATGTCTATATCAGGGAGGTTATCAGATGCAACGATAACATCATCAACATATATCAATAAGGCCATAAAACTCTTTGAAGTCCGTTTGATGAACAAAGAGGATCGGATTTGCCCTGAGAATTGAAGGGGAAGATAATACATTCAAAAAAATATACATATGTTTGGGGGCTTGTAAAGAAGGTTTTAGAGCTGGGTGTAGGAATGTGATTGGTTTGGATGGATGTTTCCTAAAAAGTACACAAGGTGGGCAGTTGTTGGCTGCAGTAGGTACTGATGCCAATAATTACATGTTTCCCGTAGCCTAGACTGTGGTAGATACGAAGAATAGAACAAATTGGGAATGGTTCTTAGAACTTTTAGTAGTTGATATTGGGATGTGTAATGCTAGAGCTTGGACCTTTATTTCTGACAAACAAAAGGGCTCGGTAGACTCCATAAATTTGTTATATTTGTTATGTGAGGGTGCTAAACATAAGTACTACGCAAGACATTTGTACAACAATAGGGAAAGTTGAAAGTGAAAAGTTTGAGGTGAGCAATAGGGATGGAATGAGATGGAGTGTGGACCCGATGAAGCGTGAATGTGCATGTAGAAAATGACAGTTTACTGGAATACCTTGTGCGCATGCAATGTTTGGTATGCTATCGAGAAACATTGGCATATATGAGTATGTAGATATATGTTACAACAAAGACTCTTGCATGAGGTTCTATAGCTCAGTCATCCAACCAATGTTAGGTCCGGAGTTGTGGCCAGAGCTAGGAAAACATCCTCTGAATCCACCTATAAAGAAGAAACAAGCAGGTAAATCAAAGAAGTTGAGAAAAAGATCGTAAGTAGAGCCACCTCCAAGCACCAAAATGGCAAGGACTGGAATTAAAATGACATGTAAAAAATGTGGTGGGACAGGCCATAACAAGAGAACATGTTCTGAAGTAGGATACAGAACAGGATACACAGCCAACTCAATCACGGGACAAGGGAAAGAGAAATACCTCTACACAGCAAGATACAACGCCAACTTCATCACAAGACAAGGGCAAGAGAAAAACTTCTACTCCCACAGAGCTACAGGCAAAAAAAGAAGAAAACTGAACAAAAAAATAACATAATTTTTTGTATGATGATCCTTTTGAACAAAAAATTTTTATATGGTGAAGGTTTTTATGTGATTAGATTATCTTTTGGTAGAACGAAATTGGAATTGCTTTTGTATGATGATCAAATGAATGATGATGTAAAATGTGAATATTCGAATGAAAAAAATGGTTCTTTTGTCTTTAATTAGTGACTGTTTTTGGATCATTTTGTTCTGGGTGCTTCGGAAGTGAAATAGTTTTGGAATTGGGACCTAAAGCGGTGAAATAGATATTCTTACTCAAGCAAAGAAATGGAACACAAGATTAAACTTCGTAAAAGGTTTGGGACCTATTGTGCAAATCATTCAAAATTTTTGGGACTTCATGTGCATTAAAAAACAAATGCTTGGGACCTATGCTGCGACGTAGTAAAATGTTTGGTTTTTTTCTATACGACTTATTGAAAACGTTTTAGAACTGCAATGCACCACCTACAACGGGTTTTTTTAATATATTCTTCCCGTCATTTTGAAACATTTGCTCACAGAGGGAGGATGAAACTGTGCAAAATGAAAAAATTAGAACAACAATGTTGAATGATAATATGTCTTACTTATTTACTGAAAAATAAGTTACAAGATCATAGACAACACTTGATTACTAATTCATGAATCAATCCTCCTAAACACAAACACAACGTATGAGCTCATAAACCTAACATAGATCTATGCAAGACCCATGTCACAAAAACTCCACATACAAATCCTAATATCCAAGTTTTCCATGAACCACGGTTGCTTTCACGTAGGGTATTCAGTTCAACTTTCATCTCTCTTCTAACACGTAGAAATCTAGGGGTTATCTCCCTCGACCTGTCGCACATTGGAGGGTCGTAACAATCAAAGAAGTTATGCACCGACATCCCGACGCCATGGGTAAGTGAGAAATCTTCTTCCTGGGTTCAAGTTTGTCCATGAGGTCTTCATCTGCACAAGGCCACCGCATTTACATACATTGCTCTTTATATTCACATCTACGATAATGGGAGAGAGAGAGGAGAAGAATATATAAGACTTGGAAAAGAAAGGAAATTAGCACAGTGAAAAGTAGGAAATAGGAATGGACGAAAATAACCCTGTTTAAATTGGTCAAAATTTTCTTTTTTTTTCATTTTTGAAGTCAAATGATGGTGGAACTAACGTTTAACGTCATTTGGACTGCATCTGCGAATTTCTCAAAGGTTTGGGACATGTGGTGGCATAAAGTAAAGATTGAGGTAAAGTCTGCAAAAAGCAAAGCAATTTTCCCTTTTTAAAATGAATAGTTAAAAAATAGGTGTAATTTCCGCTTCTTATTTTTAAAATCCAGAATCACATGTATTACATAAATTGAAGCCCAACCCCATATCGTTCACCTACATGGACCTGGAGTTTTATGTCCTAAATCTAGTGAAATTCCTACTCATTTACCCAAGGAAATTAAGGAAAAGTGAAGAAGAAGAGAATTGAACGATTTTGTTGACAAAATATTCTGATAAATAAAAATGAAACTTACGAAAGTTTTCACGATTGAATGACATACGCTAATCAATTTGTCAATAAGTCGTTCTTTTTTATGATACAGATTATTCGTTCATCTTCGTTTACCGGTATTTTCGCTTCATTTGGTTAGTGACTTCTATTCTACGTAAATATTTAATGCATTCTATTTATTTATTGTTTATTTCATAACCGAAATTACAACTAATTCAAGTAGCACCTACCTAACAAAGTGTTAAGAGGAGTAACTCAATCATTTATAAGTTGGTCAATATTTTCATCTTTATTCGATATAATTTTGATTTTTAAAAAGCCATACCAAAATAACCTAATAAAATTGGGTCAGCTGTCACGTGTCCTAATAGATTGAGAGTGAATATTTATCTCAACAATATATATATAAGTTAGATATGAGGAATTTATCATCATTATTTTATACTTTTTCACACACTGCATTAACCATTTTCAACAATCAATGTAATTTGTCAGAGAGAATTTTCAAAATGGTCCACTTTTTTAACGTTAAAGCGAGACATTGTCATATTTTTAACTTTTCTTTTAGCATATCTTCTTTATATAGTACACAAACAATTTAACCTAAATGAAACTTGTCATCATTTGCATCTTTTTCTCAAAAACGCGTTCAACTTGATCATTTTGTGGTGTTGATCGAGCCAATACTCTCTCGACTAGACTATTTTTGTTTAAAGCCTAGCTAAGTTAAAGAAAAACTCGAGACAATAAACCTGGGAATAGACGAGTAGAAAGAATTAGCAATGTATTAGACGTGTAACACTTGCCATTCAAAATACTAGTTTGGCAAAATGGAATCTTTGTACGCATGCTTATGTATGTATGATCATCAATCATACACTACTATATCAAATCAAGAAAGTAAATTCCTCTTTTTATTGAATCCATCATGAAGTGTGTAGCTCATATACCGTTGACTAGTTAGAGAGTTGAAGTCTGTCGAATTAAATACAGCAATAAATAATTTAATTTTTGAAAAACATGAAAATGAAGTTTCCATCAAATTAATGCTACTAACATAAAACTTTTGTGTAACTTCTTTGAATTTACATGGTTCCAAATCTACTACCACTACTATGCCATATGTTAGATATTTAAAAAAGAAATAAGATAAAATGTCGAATTGGTGAAAATTGTGGAATTTGCATGTGATGTCGGAGGTTCGGTTCACAATCCACATGATCATTAAAAAGTCTTTGATGGGTTCTTAGCTTCCTTGATTAAAATAATATTTTTTTATTTTAATTATTTCGAATTTATTTAATGAGTCAAACTAGTCAGTATAATATGACTATTTTTCAATAACTCATTATCAACAACCCTTTAAAATTGTAACTATTTTTTGATCATGGTGGAGGCTGTATATATATTCTGGCTATATAAACACATCTGATTTTTGGAAAAATTATATCAAAAACGAAATTACCATTTCATACTCGAGTTTTTATATTTATATATTTTTTGGAGTACATTTGAAAGTTTTGAAGTCATTCGTGATTGCTTATACACATTGTTTATTTAATCGTTGTATTTTGGTAATGATTGTCTAAAGAGGTAGCAATAGTTAACGTGGACAATTTCACTTTAGTACATCGTGCTATCACAAGACTCGATGAATCGATAAGTTCTACTTTCTACAATTTTATAGTTATATACAATCTACTGAAACTAATTATTTTCTGACACTGTATGGAGATGCAAACGATGTTTGCAAATCTACTTTTTCTGGTTGAAAAAGTTGGATTGCATGTGAGATATCATGTCAAATCTTGCAATGTGTTGACTTATGAGAATCCTAATGGGGTCTTTCGTATGCCCACTAAGAGTTTAACAGCAATTTTTTCCTGTCTTTTGGTTTGTATATGTGACACGAAGTGTTTTGGTGTACATCAAGTTTGACAGTTTGCCACACCACATAGCAAATTTTCATTCGCCAATCTAAAAGAAAAAAATAATTTTCCCGTCACAATGTTTTGAAAACAAATAGAATATAAACCATGATGTAAAGCAAAGAACGTAGAAATAACGAAATCCATGTGACAATGTTTCTTGGAATGCCCTCTTTCTCTCTCTTGTTGGACACAAACAGACATATTTTACAGCTATCAAAATACTCATATCTTCTGTTTCTTTACAATTATTATGGTTAATGTTGCATTAATTTGGATAATTATTAGAGTGACAAGGTATTTCGTTCTTTTTGATGGGAAAAAATGAAATGGAGAAAAACAAGAATTCATATTAAAATTCAAGATCTCATCTTGCTAACTATAACTCGCAGCAGAATAATAATTAGACACAACCCTTAAATTAATTTTTCACGTGTCTCTTCGATCATGCTGATTGAGTTCATGTTGAATTATTTCATCTAAAAACTTACACTAATAGAGAGAAGGTAACATGTATCATTTCAATCATCTCTTTCCACGCCCCTCATGTGTTGACCAAATTCAAATTTTGACGTTTACGTGTAAAACTTTTAATAAATAGATGATTGTGAGATTTGAATTTAGTTCTTTTATTTGATCTCATGTTGAACCATTTTATTTGAAAGTTTAAAAGAGTAATGTTTGCTAAATTTTGAAAGAATGAAACTTCCCTTTGCTCTTCTTCTCTTGCCGACTTCTAAATTTCTTTGTGCATGTTTTTTCTTTTGACTATTCTAAATACAAACTTTATCTCTAATTCAATTATTTAGTAGACAACATCATTATAAAGTCACTTTTCTACAAAGACTTTTTGCTCTTCTTCTTCCTTTGTGTGGGGGATCTCAAAAGTAAAGTATATACCATGATATTTGCCACATAAATTGACACATGAACTAGGAGACTATAATAATAATAATAATAATAAATTAATCCAAACCCAATTTGCTAATTTTGGAAAGCAAAGGGGTTATAATTTTTTCTTCAATCTAAAGAAACAAGTACCTATTACTATCATTGCATTGAGGCACCCTCTTTCTTTTTCTATTATTCTCTTGATGTATATAATTGCGATAATGGAATGATCAACTTCCCCAAGCACGATGGGATATATAACATTTTCTCGACCGATAAGATGAAATGTACAATACTATACAAAACTAAAAATAAAAAGGAACTCAAATCTTGTTTATTATATTATTCACTCCTATTAGTATTTTACACCAAACATACACATGATGTACATATAAGATTTGAAATGATGACCCCTTGTAAGTAAATTGATGCTTCAACCATTGGACATATAAAAACTCGTGTAAATCTCATGCCTCGAATCATTGGAATACAAAACTTCTTACCTTTTTTAACCGTTAGATGTATATCTTATTTTGCACCAATGTCGTTTTTTCATTTCACAAGCTGAGTGATTTGAGTGAAACAAAAGTATGAGCAATTTCATAAAACAAAACAAAGCTCATTAATCCGCTTGAAAAAGGAACATAAATTGACTTTTTACGCGTATGCTACCTAGTTGAAGTAGCTGCTGCTTATCAAGTGAAAGTACATAAATGTTAACAACAGTAAGTTGTTCAATATGATACAAATTTAGAGAGATTCAATGGAAGTAATATGCTTAAATGCTCAAGTGTACATTGATAATATAACAATTATTTTAACTACAAAACAAACCCACTAGCAATTGCCTTAAGACTTGTGGTTCCATACACTGGCAATTCTTGTTCATATGCTCCAATTCCAACCCTGACAGTGTGATCAAGCTCAAATAGATCAGAACTAGTACAACTCTTATTATCCAAATCACTCTCATTCTCATAAAATTGTTCTCTGAATCCATGTTTACTCAAATTCTTCACCTCTTGAACTCTCAAACTCTCAATGTTCTTCTTGATGAATTGGCTGCCAACATTTGGAATTGGTGCAGCACTTGAATAATCATAATCAAATATACTTTTCCGTCCACGTGCTCGTGTTGAACTTAAACCTGTGCTCGAGAGATAACTGTTTGTAACGTGTGGAGAATCTTCGTCTACAACCTCACTAACAGGACCAAATCTAACAGACCTCTTGGATTTATTACCTCTTGATGAAGATGGTGTTTGCCTTAAGCAAGATCTTGAAGCCAATGAACATGTTGTTGTGTCTTTCACTGATCTAGACTTCCTCGCTGAACTCCATTCCTCCATAACCTGATTTTTCTTCAACTTTCTTGGGCTGAAAATGGAATTTAAAAAGTTTGTAATTTTACGGCCTGGTGAAATGGGCTCTTTCACCTTCTTCAAATCTCCGTAAATCTTCAATGCTCGTAATTTGGTTTTCGCGAATCTATCTTGTCGATTTGTTGTATTCTCATACTGTAAAATCTTTCCAGGTTTCTCTATGACAGGTACTTGATCTTGTTTTTGTTTCAGTTTCTGGTCAATGGAAACAACTGATGATTTTGGTGTGGATTTGGAAGATGAAGAAAAGATGCTCGAATCTGTCGACGAGCCTGAATTCGATGCAAAATGCGTTGGAGTTGGAGCGCTGCTACTGCTGCTGTAATTCTCCATCCATTTTTCGATCATGATTGCCCGTCGAAAACTTTCAATTTCATTTTCAGCTTGTGTAGCATTGTTTTTCCTATGGAGATCAAAATCTTTGATTTTTTGTTGTTCTTTTCCGCCTTTAGATTCGTCGATGGACTGATAAATGGAGTCGAGAAGAGAGGACGAGAATGACGGCTTTTTACGGCGAGGCTGATGCATCTGCCTTTCCCTGGTAGCCATGTAGTTGTAGTGCTTAATGTTATAAAGAGAGGAGAAATTTTCTTGACATTGAGTTAAAGAAAGAGCAATAAGCACAAACAGTGTATTTGTTAGTATATTAGAATAAAGTGGCTAATTTAAAGATTAGAAGTGAAAAAGCCAAATGCCACGGCTTTAATCTTGGCTGGGGGTAAAATATGATGAGAGAGAGAGAGAGAGAGTAACTTAGGCCATGTTTGGTAGTCAAATTCAAGTTAAAGTCAGGAATTAATTTTAATCACATATTTCATGAATTTTACAATTTTTTAATCACATGTTTCATCAACATTTATCAAAATCAACTAAAACTTTGAATTTAATCTCCATCGGAGCTTAATAAAGAGCTTATATATTCATATATTAGGGCTTACAACACGTGGGATGTTTCTGGCAGATAAATGCTTGAGGGCATTCATATATGGAAAATGCTATTTGTACATAACATTTTACATAATTGTTGTCATAATGGATAAGTGGCGAGCCCCTATTGGCGCAGACGCATTTGTCCATTATGGCACCAATTATGTAAAGGGTTAGATATTTCTAGCATAACTTTTCATATATTGTGGCATAGCTCATATCTTATCAAAATTGTTCGAAATATAGGCCCCATTTGGTTTCGCTTATAGAGTGAATTAAAATCTAAAGCAAATTAACAATTAATTTCAACAACGTGTTTCATAATAAAGATCATAGAGAGTCAAAGTGTATTTTTTACAACGAAAGAGTGCATACTTGACGCATACGAGAAAGTATAGCTTGCTCGAGCAAAGAGGCAAGCAAGGATATTGTTGGGAGCAAAAGAAGTCCCACATCAGCTAGA
>CAIGRQ010189014.1:0-15153 GCA_903798375.1 Fraxinus sp. D2006-0159
TCAAACTTAGAAATCCGCCAAGCACAATTCATTAGGCCAACCACGAGAATGTTTGTGTTCAAGTTAATGATGGAGCATTCCATGTTGAATTGATAGATAATGAAGGCTTGAAACAGACGTATGCCTAAGGGAAATGGACTTGGAAGTTGAGTCCAGAACTTGATTTTGAATGATATATAGGGAAGAATAATGGTATATATCATTATGATGATGGAACATCGATGATGTAGCGGTCTATGTGGAATAATGAGATTGGACAACTCAATTTTTAGGGGAGAGAGAGAGAGGAAAAAAAGAGAGAAATGTGAAGTATAATGAATTGACACATCACCGATGTTCCATCATCTTGATGATAAATACTATTACTTTATAGTGAATTGCATTAGTTCCATGAGCTATAACTTTCACTCAAAATTCTATTAATACATACATCAATTACGTACATTAATGAAGTAAACGAAGTGAAATGGGAAAAAATCATGCTATTCGTTAGCAATGGTAATGATCAACAATTTTAGTGACGGTGGGATCACTTTTATATTGTCAAAGTAAAAAATACATTACAATTTCATCGAAGAAGGCAAGCATGCATGCATGGTAAATTGCAAAATGGAATTCTGATAGGGATTCAACTCAGATGGGTTAGCTCTGCTGTCAACTTCCATCCACAGACAAGATGCGTCCATTACAACATAAACAAATTTGAAGAAATTGAGGGACCCCTCTTAAATTAGAATTTTCTAAACACAGTCAAAACGAAAAAAAAAAATAAAAAATTTATTACGAAACAAAACAGGTGGACCGGACACATGCATGGATCTTTTCACACCAATTTTTTTTTTTTTTTTTTACAGCCATCTAAGGTGTGTTCATGTCCTATGGCTTTTCTTTTAATTAAAGTTCATGTCCTATGGCTTTTCTTTTAATTAAAGTTTGTCTCTGCATCAACTAAAATTTTAGAATAATGTTTTTTTATCACCAATTTAGGTGGCTATATTTTATAGATTTAATTATACAAGTCAAACGACTTTGCATTTAAATTCATTTGATGTATGTAATTGTCACATAATTGGTGCTTAACATAATTGGTGATAAATAACATTACTAAAAATTTATCCAGCACTTGATAGAGGAAAACTTTTGAAGAAAATTTGATAGAATTTCGATTTATAGAGAATGATTTACCCGATCACCATCTTATTTTGAAAATGATTGATCTAATTTCTATTCGACCATTGTGTCCTACGGTCATATCTTCAATTCTGGCTACTCAAATTCAGTAATTATCACATTTTCTATCTCCTCTAAGAATCAATTAATGTTTAGTGAGGGCAAACTAAATCTTTTACGACATTACTCACTACTACTAAATTTGAGTGACCGACTTGATATTCATATTCTCAATCAAGGAAGCCTCGATACCCACATACAGTTGAGAGACCTGGCAACGCTAACTACCCCATATTATAAGGGGGAAAAAGTAGATCTTTCCCTCGATCTATCAAGTACCACTTTGGAGGGTAGAAATAACTATTATGGGTTTTCTTTCATCAATTTTTTGGAATAGTGGTAGTGTTTAAGCTGCATTCGATCACTATCATTTGACTGATCCAACCCATGAGTTTAAGAGCTATTTTGTTGCTCCCCAACAAATATGTTTTTACAATTTTCTCATTGGTTTGCATTGAAAATGGCCACATGGTAATGAACGCGTTGATTGTGCTATGTGGATATCATCACTTATAGATTTGTTTACCAACAGATAATGTGTCTAGATTTGAATGGATCAAAATCTTATCAATGTGTAAAGATTATGTAAAAGATGATGTAAAGTAAGTATTTTCAATGAGAGAATAACTATGGTAAAATATGAAATATTGTTTAATTCGAACTTATAAATGACTTGACGAGAAGGACCATATTTAAGAAGAAAAATGAAAAGTTCATTCTTAAATTCTAAGTAAGAAGAATATCAAGGTACATGAAGAATTATTCACGTACGATGACTTTTCAATTATGGGCAAAGAGATCATTATTCTTCTCACTAACTTTGTCAATGAAAATAAGTTTTCCTTTATTTTTTCTGAAGTTTAATTTGATATCAATCTATAGACAGCTTGCTCGGTAAGATAAACATTACGAAAGAATATACACCAAATATTCCTTAAAGAAACTTTACTATCCACGATAATTTGTCGCGCATATACCAGACTTTATACCTTCAGGAATTATTTATTTTCCCTAACGCCCTTGAAAACGAAATCCATTCAATCTATTCAAAAGTAACAACCCCCTCACCTACCCCCAGAACCTTATAATCAATTTCATAGAACTTCCCCCGCTGGCCACAGCCACCCCACCACAACATGATCAAGCCCCTACCTACCCAATCCTCGCACTGCCACCTTACCTAAAAATACTTGGATAGGACGATTCTATATGTAAATGTGATGAGATAATACATTTAAATCACATGTCAATCCCAAATCACTTCAACAGCAAAGTGGATTTGCTTACCATCCAACATTTTTGTGTCTTGATTTGAGTAAACAATCCTACAACGTATGAATTTAAGAGCGTGAACTGAAATATATCCACCATATAATCAAGCCCCCGCCTACCCCTGCCTGGGGCCTTCGCTCCCATCTATCTCCGTATGTATTTGTAGTACACTTAGAGATATACATACGAGATTCAAGAAAGCAAAAGAGACATACGAGTGTAAAAGCCACCTCATTCCGACAAAAACCAACTTACAAACGTATGTTCATGTCTTGTTACTCCAAATAGCACCCTCAGTGACATCCCCACCGCCTACTATTTTTCCTTCCCCTCTTTCACTCCTTATTTCCTCATTGTCTTCTTATTTAATCATCTCTCTCTCGACCCATTTTCTTTTCAACCATAATTTCTTTATCTATTTAAATTTCCGGCACGGAACTTGGCCTAATCATCAATGGCCAAACTTGTCGTAGAAGTCCTTGATGCTAGTGATCTCATGCCCAAAGATGGCCATGGCTCTGCCAGTCCCTTTGTACAAGTCAAATTTGAAAAACAGAGCCATATAACTTCAACAAAATCTAAAGATCTCAACCCTCAATGGAATGAAAATCTTGTTTTCAATGTAAAGAATCCCATAGATTTTCCTAATCAAACCATTGAAATTTTTGTTTACAATGATAATAAACAAGCCCATCATAATAACTTTCTCGGCCGGGTTCTGATTTCCGGTGGGTCTGTTCCTTTTTCTGAGGCTGAAGCCATGGTTCAGAGATACCCTCTTGATAAAAGAGGGTTTTTTTCTAACATAAAGGGTGATATTGCTTTGAAAATTTATGCGGTGCATGGAAATGTTAATGGATTTCAGGCTCAGGCCGAGTCTTTTCATCCACCCGAGGAAGTGGAAAATCCTTCTCATCATCATCATCACAAAGCAGCAACAGAAAGTACTCCTTTACAGGAGATTAATACTAATAAGCTTGATGAAGAGTACTACTACAAAGAAAATCCCGAGAAGAGCAAGAAGAAGAAGGAAAAGGAAGTGATGACCTTTTACTCTCTTGGAACAGGTTCTGGTGGTCCAGCAACCGGGCCATCTCCACCTCCACCTCCAGCTGAAAAGCCAGTTTCAATGGAACCCCGGACTGATTTTGTGAAGGCTGGACCGACCCCTGCGGCCACCGTTATGCAGATGCAATTTCCGGGTCAGAAACCTGACTATGGATTGGTGGAAACTAGGCCTCCTTTGGCTGCAAGAATGGGATACTGGGGAAGGGACAAGACTGCAAGTACTTATGATTTGGTGGAGCAGATGAATTTTCTGTATGTGAATGTTGTCAAGGCTAAGGATCTTCCAGTGATGGACATATCAGGGAGTCTTGATCCGTATGTTGAGGTGAAGGTTGGTAATTACAAAGGAGTGACTAAGCACTTCGACAAGAATCAAAATCCGGTATGGAACCAAGTTTTCGCATTTTCTAAAGAGAGATTACAGTCCAATTTGATTGAAGTTACAGTAAAAGATAAGGATATTGGGAAGGATGATTTTGTGGGGAAAGTTCTGTTTGATATAGTAGATGTGCCTGTTCGAGTGCCACCTGACAGTCCATTGGCTCCTCAGTGGTATAAATTGGATAATAAGAAGGGGGAGAAGATTCACCATGGGGAGATTATGCTTGCAGTTTGGATGGGAACACAAGCTGATGAGGCATTCCCAGAGGCTTGGCACTCTGATGCTCACAACGTAAGCCAACAAAGTCTCGCCAGTACACGATCAAAGGTGTATTTTTCTCCTAAATTGTATTATCTTCGAGCCCATATCATCTCAGCTCAAGATCTTGTTCCTTCAGACACGGGGCGGCAACTGGATACATTTGTGAGGGTGCAGATAGGGCACCAGATTAGACCCACTAGGCCTTCTCCAATGAAACACATCAATCCAGAGTGGAATGAGGAACTTATATTCGTAGTATCCGAGCCTTTCGATGAGTATATAGTTATAAGCGTTGAGGATAGAATTGGACCTGGCAAGGATGAAGTACTTGGAAGACTGATCATACCAGTTCGGGAAGTTCCACAGAGAGTTGAAACCAAGCTTCCAGAACCGCGCTGGCATGCTCTTCACAAGCATTCTGTGGCAGAGGAAGAAGGGGAGAAGAAGAAAGAGTCAAAATTTGCGAGCAGAATCCTTCTCCGGCTCTGTATAGATGCCGGTTACCATGTTCTTGATGAGTCTACGCATTTCAGTAGTAATCTTCAGCCATCATCAAAGCATCTAAGGAAGCCCAACATTGGAATTCTTGAAGTTGGAATTTTAAGTGCTCGCAATTTGCTGCCAATGAAGGCCAAAGATGGAAGAACTACAGATGCTTATTGTGTGGCAAAGTATGGGAACAAATGGGTTCGAACTCGAACACTTCTTGACACACTGAATCCTCGGTGGAACGAGCAGTATACTTGGGAGGTTTATGATCCATGTACTGTGATCACAATTGGTGTTTTCGACAATTGCCACATCAATGGAAAAGATGATGTTAAGGATCAGAGAATAGGAAAGGTGAGAATTAGGCTTTCAACTTTAGAAACTAATAGGATTTATACACATTTTTATCCACTGCTGTTTTTTTCACCTTCGGGATTGAAGAAACATGGGGAACTCCATTTAGCAATACGATTCTCCTGTATTGCTTGGATGAACATGGTGACACAATATGGGAAGCCATTGCTTCCGAAGATGCATTATGTGCAGCCCATATCGGTCAGGCACATTGATTGGCTCCGCCACCAGGCAATGCAGATAGTGGCTGCGAGACTATCCAGGGCCGAGCCACCACTCCGAAGGGAGGTAGTCGAGTACATGTTGGATGTGGATTACCATATGTTTAGCCTCAGGAGGAGCAAAGCCAACTTCCAACGTATAATGTTGCTTGTTTCTGGGATTTCATATGTCAGCAGATGGTTTGATGGAATCTGTTACTGGAAAAACCCCCTGACCACTATCCTCGTACATGTTTTGTTCTTGGTACTGGTTTGCTACCCGGAATTGATCTTGCCAACTATTTTCCTCTATCTTTTCGTCATTGGCCTGTGGAACTACAGGTTCAGACCTAGGAATCCGCCTCACATGGATGCTCGACTCTCTCAAGCCGAGAATGTTCATCCTGATGAACTGGACGAGGAATTCGATACATTTCCATCCTCTCGACCCACAGACATTGTGAGGATGAGGTATGATAGACTGCGAAGTGTTGCAGGCAGAGTTCAAACTGTTATGGGAGATTTGGCAACGCAAGGGGAAAGAGCTATTTCAATATTAAGCTGGAGAGATCCCAGGGCTACAGCAATCGTTATCATCTTTGCTTTGATCTTGGCTGTGTTTTTGTATGTAACCCCGTTCCAGGTTGTGGCCGTGCTGGCCGGGCTTTACTGGTTGCGCCATCCTAGGTTCAGGCACAAGATGCCTTCTGTACCTGTCAATTTCTTCAAGAGATTACCCTCCAAATCAGACATGCTTCTATGAGATTAAGGTGGTTCAATCCTCGTTTACTCATTCAGGTAAAGCAGAAAGATAGCTTGGCAATAATGTTGGCAGCAGATAAAACAAAATCGAATTGCCTAGTGCACAAGTGCTTGCAACTTCTACTTCAAGAATTTACTTCAATATATGTAACAGACCAACAATTTTCTTCTATACGTTATCTGTTTAGGACACGTTTCAATTTTCGGTTGAATGGGATGAGAGGAACCAAGTGTAAGCATCACTATTTGTTTATATATAAATAAGGATTCAAATGCCATGTTTAATAAATTCTTTCATCAACAAATTTTTGAAAACTCAGCACAAAAAATCCAATGGAACTCAAGGATTACAACATAATTTAGATTTTTTTTTAATCACTCATATGATTCTAAGGTCTAGAAATAAGTGCAAATTTAGGACCCAAAATGCAGCAGCATCCCGGAAAAACCCAACAAGTTCATTAAAAAGACAAACTTCTAGACCCCAGGTACAAAAGTAAAGCAATTATTGTTAATAAGCTCGCAAGAATTCCACCAAAAAGAGCTCTATCAACATGACCCCAATTGCACCCATGATGAGAAGTTTCCGGCTTTTTGTCATATTCCAACATTGTCTCATTTTCCACCTTTTTGTGAGAATTGTTCTTGCGCTTCCGAATTAACCATCCAATGAGGTTTTGGTTACTATGTTCACTTGGCCTTGGGTCATTCCTGGGAACCGAGACAATCTTATCCTCAGCATGTATGCAGCTACTTGTCAATTTACAAGCACATGGTTCTGGCTCTTCTGAACACGTACAGGTTTCACTCGTGTTTGAGCATGGTGTGTCTTTGTTAGCCTGACTCTCACTAGAAGCACTACCTCTATTGAGAATCTCGATCACCTCTCCAAAAACTGACCATCTTCCAATAGACGTTATCTTCACTAGGGCTGAAGTCCCCAACATGCTTTCTGGGCCAACTACCAGCACCTGAATGTATCCCTTTGTGTGACCCACCTAAAGCAAGGAAAATATATTAGTGGTACAGGGAGGCACTTAACCAAGAACATTATATCTGATAACCATTTGCACATTTTGATAGATGGGGTGCTTGAATGGATTTCCATGATTCACAAAGTTGTATCAAATTCTTTCCAATTATTGATATGACGATATCAAATAAAGTTCTCTCTCTTAATGTTCCTCTATAAGTGCTGAATTTGAATATCAAGTAATAAAATAGTCATAGATTGCACTATAGTTATTAGACTACAGTGAAAGCTTAACAGCCAAAATTAATATAGCCCTACTAGAAGGGTTATTCATCAATGTAACCCCACTTGCGACTGATTGTGACAAATGAGAAAAAATTAACTTTGCCGCTAAGAAACGAATCAGAGATCTATAAAATTCACGGTATCAAACATCAGTGAACCCCAAGACAATCTTACCAAGTGAGTTCCATCTGTGGCAGTATCTGTGATCCATATCCTCTCCACTTTGCCTTCCATTCCAACATATGGGGCAAATGATTCGAATACACTAGTCAATTCACGACTTCGTTTCTTCACGGAAGTACTAGGAACTTTTTTCATCCTTGCAGCTGGTGTTCCTGCACTGAGAAAAAATAGGCAATAAAATATCCAACTATGACGATTTTGCTAAGCAAGAATTAGGCAAGCACCAGATAGTTACAAAATAAGCACATTTTATGGACTAATTAAATCTATACATATTCATCAAGAAACGAAACCCTGTGTTGTCATGATGGCAACTACATGATGAGGATGGACTACCCGCTTCAAAACTCCAGAGGAAAAATAATCCACTAGCAAAGGAATAAATTAATAACAGACAAAATATGAAGTACCATAAGCTCAAGTTAAACAGTATATGCCACTAAAAATCAAAAAACTTCTTCAGTTTCTCACTTTTCTCTTGGGGCAAGGGGTTGGGTTAAAGAGTATCGGGCTACATCCTCTTTTAAGGATGGGCTCCTTCCTAGGAAATTTGAGTTCAGTGAATCAAAATTTTAGTTAATATTCCCCATACTTCTACTGCTTTTCGTAAAGGTGGTTTTAGTTTGTCATTATCATGCTCAAAAACTAAGAAGCACTGATACTTGTAAACTTGTTAACAACTCATATCCGATACGTATCCAAGCTCCGATACCCTTCAATATGTACTTCATACTTGTTTTATATATATATATTTTTTTTTTTCGATGCAGATCCGATACGTATTTTTTATTTATTTTACATTTTTGTATGATTTTCGATACGTATCCTATACTTCATGGTTCACATAAACCCCTTATTACAAAACATGGCTTTAAAACTTCTTGTGCAACCTTCTTTTTCATCTAGTGCTAAAAAAAAATTGGAGTACGTACTCTTTTGTACACTCTACGAGAAGGAATAAAATAACTTTCAACGAGCTGAAAAATTGGTTTTTCATTCATAGCAATTTGTGTTTTTTATTAAGAAAATTAGATCTCTATTTAGAAGGAGAATAAAAAATGTGGGACATTGTTAGAAACTCATTTGATATTTGATAGGAACTGCTAAGTTTACCGCAAGGAAATATAAAAGGATACTGAAGAAGATGAATTTTGTGGGAATTTTCTGTAATATATTCACTGAATGAAGATAACAGGCAACAAGAATTAAACTGAAATTCAGCATGCAGGGCTGATCCTCTTACTTCTACTAATTGTATTCCATACCTCTCCTGCCCACCCTCCATATTTTATTTATAGCCCCCCGTCCCCTAACGACCCCTAACAACCTGGAAAACAACTCTTAACAGAAAATAAGTGACTCAGCTAATTCTGGAAGCTACTATTGTGCCTTGCTGTCATTTGGCTGGTTCCTCCTGTGTTGTGTTGGTTTTTCTGGCGCCTGGAGTATGTGAATTTAATTGGGGGTTTATCAATGTTCTTGAAGGTGTTTGACTGCTTGAGGTTGCTAATCTATCGTTAGATAAGCAAGAGTTAGAAAGTGTTATTTTTAATAATAATGAAAAAAAATTGATGTTGATGATGTTGAAGAAAATGAAGTATCGACAATTAATGGTTAAGATAAAGTGCTTTAGTATTTTATTGTATTTTTATTATCATGTTTCTGTGTTATTTTTTTTATATTAATAAATTTATATTGAATTTTATAACACATCGATGTATCCTAATTTTTGCAAAAAGTTGTATCGGCGTATGTGAATTACGCATCCATATCCGTATCCGTGCTTCTTAGCTCAAAAAGGCAGAAAGATAGCACAAGATGGTGGTAGCCAGCTTGTACTTCCATAATAAGAAACTCAAAGGACAAAAAATGTAGGGACCTTTGAAAGGACACATAGGAAATTGTGAAATAAATTTAAAAATGAAAAGGCTAATATGAACTAGAACTACAAAAAAGTGCAACTTACCAGGCCGGGGATAGAATTGTGATATGTGAACTTGAGGAAACTTATACTCCTTGATAAGGTTGACTGTTTGTTCAAAATCTTCATCGGTTTCGCCTGAGAAGCAGAGTATTGTTTACATATTAACTTCAGACTAACTATCTGGAGTGGCTAGTGCAACTTACATAACAACCTCGAAATTTGGGAAGAACAAGAGAAAAAAAATTAATTATGAGAAAGAGACTGAAAATTGTCATTGGAACATTATATTTTTGCTCATCTTCCAGAAAGACTGCTGATTTATTTAATCCCAACAAATTCCTTATATCTCCGAATTAAATTACTGAAACTAGAAATTTCCTATAATCTTGCCAAAGCATTGTATTCAATATGATTGGAGGTTTTTTCTTATTTTCTTTTCTTCAGTATGCTGTTCTGCAGGCAGAGCTATATTTAACTATTAATCATCTAAATTTTGATCTATCAAGCCTGCACTTTTCAAGGAAAACATAAACATCTATAATAGAAATTGAAGCATAGGAGTAAGTTAAGAGAGATGTAGAAGGAAGTCTAAAACTGTAACATACCAGGAAACCCACATATTATATCAGTTGCTATCTGCATTCCAGGGACCATTTCAGTTAATGTATCGACCACTGTCCTGAACTCTCCCACTGTGTATTCACGATTCATTGCCTGTAAACCGATTGAAATGGAAAAATGACAATATCATATACTTGAAGTATCAGTTCACAAAGTCACATTCAGAGTGTACAATCACAATTTCACAGTGAAGGGAAGGAAAAGAGGTATTATTCAGGAAGTTCAAAGAATGTACGTGCATGGTTCACATGAAGAAGGAGTCTAATTTATACTCACACTCAAGATGGTATCACTTCCAGATTGAACTGGCACATGAAGAAAGGAATACACGCATGGGTGGCGCAAAACTTCTGCTATTTCTTTCAAGTGCTCTAGAATATAAGGAGGATTAGTCATCCCAATTCGAAGCATTGTGCTTCCATCAGAGGGAAGCTCCGCTACTAAAGCGTTCATTAAAATTGGAAGATTAACTCCTAGGTCACGACCTGTAGAATTCCAAACCCAAAACTATTAAAGTTGCATATAACTTTTGATAATCATTAATGCAGAAGTAAATATATATTGCCAGTAATTTGCTAATAGAAATTGTTTTATTATCAAACCAGAGTATCTCAAATCTTCAACCATAAGAATTGACTTAGGTGTAGAGTTGTTGCTAGGGTGGTGACTACAAACATGTGTTTTAGAAGCTTTCATTTTCTTTCTTTTTTTCCCTGTTCCTTTCAATGTTGTGGAAGTGACAAATTATATATTCACATCACGGTACAACAATTTAACGTAAACAAAGTTGGCTTCAGGAGGAGTCAAAGCATTTTTGTGCACATCAAGGTGCCAATAATATACTAGTTTCTGTATTTTTCAAATTACACAAGACATGACCAGGAAAAATAATGCTAAATACCATATGCTCCAGTGTCTTCACTACTTAACCAGATCTCCCTTACTCCATCAGCTATGACGCTTCTGACACGTCCCACCTACAATATCAAACTTGGTAAAAGAACTTTTAAAAAAAAAAAAAAAACTGACATTTCAAATGTCTGTGGTCGTAAACTTACAAGGCTGTCAACTGTGTAGCTTCCTAAATGACCACGAGCATGCTTTGTCTTGCAATAAGTGCAAGCACCTAAACAACCAACATTGATTGGAAGGATCTCAACAAATTTGTTCTTTCTCACCTGATAGAGAAAATAGCTAAATGAGCTTAGCAATAAAATTAATAATTGAATTCATCAATCCAAGAAAAAATTCTCACTAAAAACTAGTCGAACTCGGCCATGTACTTAAAAGTATGGCATTTGGAAGAACTACAATATCCTATACCGAAAAGTAAAAAGCATTAGATACAGCTATTACACCTTTGGAAGGTCAAGTGCTGGTAATGTCTTCCGGGTGAGAAGCCGCACCTCGTGCCCTTTCAGAGTCTCTTCCACAACTTCTACGACACGGTCAATTTGCTGGACTCCAACTATACTTACTCCTTCAAGCTCTTTCAAATCACGACTTCCTTGAGGCACACATCCTGCGACTACCAGCGGCTTATTTCCATTTCTACATTTAGCTATAAGTGTTTCCATGGCAGATTGACTTGGGGACTTGACTGTGCAGCTGTATAATTAAGATCAACATCGGGTGCAGTAAAGACACATCAAGAAACAAATTTCAGATGTGGAAAAGTTCATGCAACCAGGTAAGCTTATGGCACATCAGAAATGCACATCTTCGATTCATTGACCACATATTAAAAAAATGCAACGACTAGTCCCCACTTAATGTGCAAAAGCGTAAACTCAAGGTAACCAAACAAGGTTGCTGCAGTGATATTGAAATGCCTTTCAACTGCATAACACAAAAATATAGTACTGCCGCAGAATGCTAAAATTGAAAAGACAAGGAATGCCGATCAGTGGCAATAAAATCTAAGCGGCAGCACACAGTAGATCTCAATGAAATACACATACTTTTACAAACAGGAAGCACTTCAATTTTTGTAGATCCGCTGCCTCTTTAGAAAATCTTTTAATCCAAATGGATCAGCTATAGAATTTATACATAGAGTAAAGAAAAAACCTCAAAACACAAAGGCACACATAGAAAGATATAAAAAGAGTAAGACAAACATTAAGTCGACTATGAAAGCATGTGAAGGCAATAACTGAGAAAGGTAATGTTCAATAAAAGAGAAGATAGACATTTGTTCTTATTTATCGTGATCCATGATCATTATATGGCACAAATTGTTTCAAAAATTATAAATCCTTCATTTCAAGGAAATACCCAAATCATAAAAGAAAAAACTCTCAAAAGAAATTCTTGTTTATGTTGAGAAAAAAAGAAGAGAAAAATGAAAAAGGCTGAGTAGATGCCTCACGTATTTATTATCCACAAGTCTGCCTCATCTGGATTATCACTGAAATTATAGCCAAATGCTGAAAGCTGGCCTGCCATATATTCGCTATCACTCTGGAACAAACATTATTGAGAAATGCATTATGATCATAAAGAAAATCCACATTTAAAAAAGATATCTAAAGTTGGAAGTTGGGAGGAGTCTAAAAATAAAACTAAACAAAAAAGTAAAGCAATTGGGAAGAAGAGCGACTTCTACAATCTATTCTGGATATTGGCTTAATAACTCAACTGGCCATCTGAAATATTCGTTAAAAAGATTTATCTCTGGACTCTTACTATAGAATATTTTTCATTTTACCCGTCTCCAAATTTCTACCAACCATCCAGAATGTTCCATTTCCTCTTCTCACTTCTCCGCCCTTCTTGCTCAGATCTCTCTCCTATCTGCCTCCCCACTCTCATATTACATGTATTCACTTTATAAAATCACCAAGAGAAATTGTTGATGCACGATTATTAGCTGGAAGCATGACCATTGTTGGAAGGTTTAAGTTATTTTGCTAGAAGTATCAAAGAACATTTGCCCAAAATTTTATCTGTTTCTGTTATTTTAATTTTGTGTCAAAGTTGTAAATGGGCTTGCCTCGTCAGCAGCATGCAAAACAAATAAAAAAAAAATAGAGAGAGAGAGAGTAAAAAACATTTCTTGACGTTTCCAATACATGTAGATGACTGTAAGTGTCATTGGCACTCCATTACTTCCTGTGTATCTGTGCTTCATAGGTAGCAACACTGTGTTTTCAATGGCCTTTGAGCTCTCGTATTCCTTTTGTACATATTACTGTCACTTAGTTCTCATTTACTTTGCGAAGGAGAAAAAAATGCTTGTTTATATAAAAAAATATCTGTGAACCTTCAACATGAAATATATACAAAAGAATATCCTATTACCAAAAAGCGCAACTATCTGATGCCTTTTCTTCACTCAGTCGCAAAATTTTCTTAATTAACAATAAACGTAACCTATCTAAATGGTATCTCAGTAGTTCCGGGAAGGCCAAATCAAAGCTACATACCATAAAACATTAATGCCTTTTTTCTACCACTTTAACTCAGAACTTAAACAGCAGTCACATCACCTCCCTCCTCACACAGATAGAAGATTTTCCATCCAAAGATTGTCACTTTATCTACGTTCATCGAAATCTTTATTCTAGTGGCTTTAGATCTATTAAAGGAAGGACTTTTATCAAGCCTCGGGTACCCTAGAATATTGTTACATTCATAAGAATTTTTCCTCTCAAATTCTTACTATTTGAAAGCACTCAAGCAGAAGAAGATGCTACCTACAAATCTGTTTTTTCCCCCACACAACAATTTCAGGCTACAATTTTCCATTTGGACATCTCCATAACATGTAATAGAAGCTAATACTATTTCACTTAACCAAAACATAAAAAAGGACATTACCTGCACTCACATTTCTATAAACACTCCAAAAATAGACACGTATACATAATAAGTCACAGTCATAGGGCGAGAAAGGAAAAGTTTACCTGATTGTGTGAACACCCGAAAGTCTTCATATAAATCGTCTGGAATTACATCACAAAAACACGTAAATAGTAAACATCAGCGTCTCAATAAAGATTCCAACATTCCCAAGTTTACATACATACACTCGTATATAAATATATTGGTATATAGAAGAATTTGGCTGGGTACAGAGAGAGACCTCAGTGCCTGGGATTTTGGTAGTGTCGTAGCTATTGACAGAATATTGGAGAAAAGAGGTGGACTTTGGGAGAGTGCTAACAGTCTTGTTCTTCTTTTTATGTTTTGGGTTGAAACCTACAGCAGCCGTCAACGGCAATCGGAACCCTGTTGGTGATCCGCCGCCGCCAGCCAATAAATCCTCTATGTCTTCCATTTTCTATGTGGGCAACAGAGAGACAGAAGAACCAGGGCATCTAGACGCCAATGTGGCTATTTCAGTCTAATTGGAGAAAATTGCAGCACTGGTCCTCACCTATTCGTCGAGTAGTAAGTTGATCATCCATTATTTATTAAGGGTGTGTTTGAGCCACGTTATTTTGGAAAAATGTATTCTGTAATAATAGATTGACGAAAAATGCGTGGTTGAAAAAGAAGGAAAAGTTATTAATATGAATTGAAAAATATGTGACTGAAAATGAATAAAAGAATAACATGGGCTAAGTTATACCATTTATCCTCACAGTCAATCTCTAGTAAAATATCGTGCGAACCTTGTATATTTACTTAACCAATCATGCTCTAAATTAATTAGCAAACATCACATTTTACGTAAAATCTAATTTAATTGGCATGATACGGGATATCTGATATTGAATCAACTTGTATAAAATATGCTACATTATTGTCTTATCATATATGTCTACACTTTTATTACAAGTGCTTATAATGTNCTTATCATATATGTCTACACTTTTACTACAAGTGCTTATAATGTTCTACATGTAATGAAACTAGTAAATGTTACATTAAACCCCTGTTTGGCAGTGATTTAATAAAAGATGATGGAATATATTGTTGAAAAGTTGTTGCTCCTATAAAATATATGATTAAAACTAGTTGTTGACTTTGATTTAAATAAAAATTTGGATTTGAATTTGTACCAAACAAAGACTAAATATTGTCAACAAGTTGCATTTGAATTTAAAATAAAATACATTTACTCAATTCAACCTCTTTTGTTGTAATACTAGTCTGACGCACGTGCTATCAGCGTAATTGGCTATTTAATAGCGTGATTGTA